>SJYC01143432.1:0-24758 GCA_006408675.1 Madoqua kirkii
AAGACAGAATGTTCCAGAAACTCATCCGAAGAATGAGATGTGCTGCATTTTGACTTTTAGTTCCACTGCACAGGTCACATTTGCCCTTCAAGCTGGGAGGACCCAGGGTTTGGAGGGTCCTCTATATCCCTGAGTCTAAGTTGAGTCTAAGTTTTGCAGTTGACTCTAAGTTCCTCGAACATCTGCAAGTTCACAGTTCACATACTGTTGAAGCTTGGCTTGGAGAATTCGAGTATTACTTTACTAGCGTGTGAGATGAGCAATTGTGTGGTAGTTTGAGCATTCTTTGGCATTGCCTTTCTTTAGGACTGGAATGAAAACTGACCTTTTCCAGTCCTGTGGCCACTGCTGAGTTCTCCAGATTTGCTGGCATATTGAGTGCAGCACTTTCACAGCATCATCTTTTAGGATTTGAATTAGCTCAACTAGAATTCCATCACCTCGACTAGCTTTGTTCATAGTGATGCTTCCTAAGGCCCGCTTGACTTCACATTCCAGGATGTCTGGCTCTAGATGAGTGATCACACCATCATGGTTATCTGGGGTCATGAAGAGCTTTATGTACAGTTCTTCTGTGTATTCTTATTACCACTTCTTAATATCTTCTTCTTCTGTTAGGTCCATACCACTTCTGTCCTTTATTGTGCCCATCTTTGCATGAAATGTTCCCTTGGTATCTCTAATTTTATTGCAGAGATTGCCAGTTTTTCTCATTCTATTGTTTTCCTCTATTTCTTTGCACTGATCACTGAGGAAAGCTTTCTTATCTCTCCTTGTTATTCTTTGGCACTCTGCATTCCAATGCATATATTTTCCTTTTCTCCTTTGCCTTGAGCTTCTCTTCTTTTCTCATGTATTTGCATTATTTGTCCAGATGTTCAAGCTGGATTAGAAAAGGCAGAGGAACCAGAGATCAAATTGCCAACATCCACTGCATCATCAAAAAAGCAAGAGTTCCAGAAAAACATCTACTTTTGCTTTATTGACTAAACCCTTTGACTGTGTGGATCACAACAAACTGTGGAAAATTCTTAAAGAGATGGGAATACTAGACCACCTGACCTGCCTCCTGAGAAATCTGTATGCGATCAAGAAGCAAGAGTTAGAACTGGATGTGGAAAAACAGACCAGTTCCAAATCAGGAAAGGAGTATATCAAGGCTGTATATTGTCACCCTGCTTCTGCTAAGTCACTTCAGTCAAGTCAGACTCTGTGCGACCCCATAGATGGCAGCCCACCTGGCTCCCCTGTCCCTGGGAGGCCATTTCCTTCTCCAATGCATGAAAGTGAAAACTGAAAGTGAAGTCGCTCAGCTGTGTCCGACTCTTAGCGACCCCATGGACTGCAGCCCACCAGGCTCCTCCATCCATGGGATTTCCTAGGCAAGAGCACTGGAGTGGGGTGCCATTGTCACCCTGCTTATTTAACTTATATGCAGAGGACATCATGAGAAACGCTGGGCTGGATGAAGCATGAGCTGGAATCAGGATTGCCAGGAGAAATATTAATAACCTCAGATATGCAGATGACACCACCCTTACAGCAGAAAGCGAAGAACTAAAGACCCTCTTGATGAAAGTGAAAGAGGAGAATAAAACAGTGGGCTTAAAGCTCAACATTCATAAAATGAAGATTATGGCATCTGGGCCCATCCCTTTATGGCAAATAGATGGGGAAACAGTGGAAACAGTGACAGACTTTATTTTCTTGGATTCCAAAATCACTGCAGATGGTGACTGCAGCCATGAAATTAAAAGACACTTGCTCCTTGGAAGAAAAGCTATGACCAACCTAGAGAGCATATTAAAAAGCAGAGACATTACTTTACCAACAAAGGTCCATTTAGTCAAAGCTATAGTTTTTCCAGTGGTCATGTATGGATGTGAGAGTTGGACTATAAAGAAAGCTGAGTACTGAAGAATTGATACTTTTGAACTGCGATGTTGGAGAAGACTCTTTAGAGTCCCTTGGACTGTAAGGAAATCCAACCAGTCCATCCTAAAGGAGAAAAGTCCTGAATACTCATTGGAAGGACTGATGCTAAAGCTGAAACTCCAATACTTTGGCCACCTGATGCAAAGAACTGAACTTTGAACAGTTCTTCAAAATGTGAAGAACTCATTTGAAAAGATCCTGATGCTGGAAAGATTGAAGGTGGGAGAAGAAGGGGATGACTGAGGATGAGGTGGTTAGATGACATCACGGATGCAATGGACATAAGTCTGAGTAGGCTCTGGGAGTTGGTGATGGACAGGGAAGCCTGGGGTGCTGCAGTCCTTGGGGTCACAAAGAGTCAGACACAACTGAGTGATTGAACTGAACTGAATAAAATTCCTAAACTCACACAACTTTGGGATGAATTTGTGGCATTTTTCTCCTGTACTTGCAGAACGCTGATTCAGGTAACTAGTAATGAGCTAAAGTAACGCTCATTCAAGGAGGTGGTAAGTGTAGTTCCACAATACCCTGGAAAATGAATGCCAAAGCTAAAACTGAGTCAAGGTGAATGTCATTTGCCTAAAGAAGAGCCCCATTAACCATGGGAAGGAAAATGGTGATCCCATGAAGAATATTGGGAAAAGGACTCATAGTTAAAATGCAGAATAATGCTTTAATAATGCAGGTGATCACATTTTTATTAACAAAGTCGCCTTAGCAAGGAAGCAAATACATTCTTGAAAGGAGTCTGAAATTAATCCTCTGATAGGCAGAAATCTACACTACTCAAATATTCTAACTAGAGTTGCAACCTGAACTGAATGCTTACATTCTAAACTCTCAGTCACTTTATTAAGAACCAGAAAAGGGACTTGCTGCAATACAATGGGAACTACTCTCTGAGAAAGAGAGTTTTTCTCTGAGAAAGAGAAAAACTAAGAGACAATTCAGCATGGAGCCAGAAATGCTGGATGTGATTTATTTATTTAATTTATTAAATTCATTTCATAAAATTATTCTTTTTGGTTTTTGGATTGGTACACCCTTAAGGGGTCAAACAACACCATGTTTCAGCACTGCTATTTCCAGGGCAAGATCAAAATGCATTATCAGAGGAAAGTAATAATTCATCATCGTAATAGTTACATCCCACTTTAGAAACAACTAGAGACTGCTTAACATTCTTATTTCCAACATGGTCTTCCTGAGTTTTCAGGTGACAAATGGAAACTGATGCCAGAAGGCTTTTTTCCTGTTTGTTCCTGATGCAAAGGGCTAGATGCAGAGTTCATTTTCATCTGGGGTGACACTTAGCTCTGAGCTTCCGCTCGCCTGCTCCTTCCCTTCCCTATTTGTGCTACTCCTTTGAAAGTCTCCAGAGGTAACATCTGGGTCCAGTCACTGAAAATAGATGGGTCATTCTACCTCCTCTCTGGTCTCCCTGGATACCTCTGCCGAGCGGGAGGCTGGGGAGGGGGTGGGGGGGGAGTATGCTATTGGAACCTAATGACATGCTGACTACATTTTTCCTGTGTCTGTATCTGTACAGCCCTTCTCATTACGGACGGATTTCCCTATTTCAAAATCTTCCTCAGATTTCTTGATGTTGTCATTGGGTCCTATTATTTTTCTTGCTGTAATGATTTTTCTTCTGTGACTTTCTACAGCCAAATCCTCTTCATCTGTCATGGAACTGGAGGCCCCATTTCCTAAAAATCATCACTTTAGCTTATGGTCACTTTTGCTTACCATCATTTATTGCTTAATCAATAGCAGGTTCAGAATCAGTTTGGATTTCTTCAGCGCTGTGGAATATCAGCTCTTTGAAGTCTCTTCCTGGTGTTAAGACTTCATACATTGGCACCAAGCCTCTCCTCTGTTTCTTCCTCTTAAGGAAAAAGATCTAAATGTTCCACTTTGGTTATGGGAACAACGGCTTTTGTAGATTAGTAATTAAGAGTGGTAAAAAGTTTTATTGAACACTGTGAGTCGGGCCTCTCTGGTGGCTTAGCAGGAAAGCATCTGCCTGCAATGCAGGAGATGTGGGCTCGATCCTTGGGTTGGAAAGACCCCTTGGGAAAGGATATGGCAACCCATTCCAGTATTGCCTAGGAAGTCTCATGGATAGAGAAGCCTGGCAGGCTACAGTCCATGGGGTCACAAAAGAGTCGGCCCTGAGAAGCAGAATGCAGAAACCAAACAGAGCCTGGGGTGTGGATGAGGCCTTGGCTATCACAGGGTGTGGGCACCGTGTTTAAAGGCTGGCCCTGGGTGTGATACTCTGGCAGCCTCGCTAACCCTGGGAAGAGCCTGTGCTCTTGCCAAGTTCACCTGAGCATCCGTGTCCCACTCCTTATTCCTAAGCCCAGGGCCATAAGGCTACCCGGGTCCCAAGCACTGGACTGCACTCAGAAGGCAGAGGCCCTGGCACTTTTCTCCTCCTGAATGCCTGGCTGGGAGGCAGGGTGGCAGGCGGGCCAGGACCCTGCACAGGATGCAAGCCCTCCTGGGTTGCTGCTGCGACTCTTTTTTTTCCGGCTGTGCTGGGTCTTTGTTGCTGGATGGGCTTTTCTCTAATTGCAGCAAGTTGGGGCTATTCTGGAGTTGTGGCATGCAGGTTCTAGGGCACACGGGCTTCAGAAGCTGCAGCTCCTGGCTCCAGAGCACAGGCTCAGGAGTTGTGGTGCCGGGCTTAGTTGCCTTGTGGCATGTGGAGTCTTCCCAGACCAGGGATGGAACCCAGGTCTCCTGCACTGGCAGGCAGATTCTTTATCACTGAACCATCCGGGATGCCCAGGCTTGACTCTTAACAGAACTCATCAAGGAATTCCATACTCTGGACAGTGCCCAGGGATGTACTAGGGCCATTAGCCAGGCTCCAGAGCTGAGACAGTGCCAAGCCCGCCCCTGCTTTCTGGGAGCCAGCAGTGACCTTGGTATGATGGAAAACTCTATGCAGCAAACAACAGTCAGCACCTTCTGCTTTTCATACTTTCCCCCCATGGAGGATGGGGCTCCCTGGTGACTCAGTGCTAAAGAAACCTCCTGCACTGCAGGACACAAAGGAGACACAGGCTCAGTCCCTAGGCCGGGAAGATCCCCTGGAGGACGGCATGGCAACCCACTCCAGTGTTCTTGCCTGGAGAATCCCACAGACAGAGGAGCCTGGCGTGCTACAGTACATGGGGTCCCAAAGAGTCGAACACGCCTGAGCAACTGAGCACACAAAATTTAGTAAGGGAAACAGGAGGAGTTGGGCAGGTCCAGGGAGCAGAAATCTTCATGGATCTCTCTGTCTTCAGTGCTTCGTTTCACTTCCTGTGATTTTGAGGCCGAAAGGAACATTCACACTTCCTCACCCTCGGGGGCTAACACTTTGGCCCGGATCACGTTTTGTTTCAGAAGCGGGGAGGACTGCCCAGTGCAGCGTTCCCTGCCTTGACCTGCTAGCAGCTCCTGCTCACTTGTAGCAACCAAGATGTTTCCATCTGTCAACAAATGTTCCCTGGAAGAGGTAGTCACCTCTGGTTTAGAATCATGGCTTTGAAAGGCAGAACCAGTCCTTGATAAATTTGGGGGGTAGGTTTAAGCAGTTTTGGTCCTCGAACTTCTTCAGGCAGTGACTGCATTAAAACATCCTCACTTTACCCACCCCTCATTTGTTTGTTTGGGAATGAGCCACCACCAGGCTGAGGGCCACCACTGAGGGACTGCGCTTGGCCAGCTGGATCCTGGCAAATGTAGCATTAGGTTCTGTTAGTGTCATTTGGTCAGTGTAAGTGGGGAGTAACTTGGGGACCCTAAATTCAACACAAGGGCTCAGACCAGAGTGGGGACTGTCCTTTCTCTGCAGAGTCATCTTCCCAGATAACCTGAGAGTCACTCAATCCCAAATATTTGACAAGAGCCACTGACCTCGGTGAATATGTGCCAGAGACAGGCAGGTGATGTGGTGAAGACATGAGTTCCAGGCACTGAAAAAGTCCTCCTTCTTGGTCATCACCTGCCAAATTGACAGGAAAAAAAAAAACAAAAACAAAAAAAAAACAGCTGATGATATTCTTAGAGAATAGAACTTATTAGTAAGGCAGATGGCAGATAACACACATCTCAGTACCACCATTAAATTTAGTAAGGGAAACAGGAGGAGTTGGGCAGGTCCAGGGAGCAGAAATCTTCATGGATCTCTCTGTCTTCAGTGCTTCGTTTCACTTCCTGTGATTTTGAGGCCGAAAGGAACATTCACACTTCCTCACCCTCGGGGGCTAACACTTTGGCCCGGATCACGTTTTGTTTCAGAAGCGGGGAGGACTGCCCAGTGCAGCGTTCCCTGCCTTGACCTGCTAGCAGCTCCTGCTCACTTGTAGCAACCAAGATGTTTCCATCTGTCAACAAATGTTCCCTGGAAGAGGTAGTCACCTCTGGTTTAGAATCATGGCTTTGAAAGGCAGAACCAGTCCTTGATAAATTTGGGGGGTAGGTTTAAGCAGTTTTGGTCCTCGAACTTCTTCAGGCAGTGATTGCATTAAAACATCCTCACTTTACCCACCCCTCATTTGTTTGTTTGGGAATGAGCCACCACCAGGCTGAGGGCCACCACTGAGGGACTGCGCTTGGCCAGCTGGATCCTGGCAAATGTAGCATTAGGTTCTGTTAGTGTCATTTGGTCAGTGTAAGTGGGGAGTAACTTGGGGACCCTAAATTCAACACAAGGGCTCAGACCAGAGTGGGGACTGTCCTTTCTCTGCAGAGTCATCTTCCCAGATAACCTGAGAGTCACTCAATCCCAAATATTTGACAAGAGCCACTGACCTCGGTGAATATGTGCCAGAGACAGGCAGGTGATGTGGTGAAGACATGAGTTCCAGGCACTGAAAAAGTCCTCCTTCTTGGTCATCACCTGCCAAATTGACAGGAAAAAAAAAAACAAAAACAAAAAAAAAACAGCTGATGATATTCTTAGAGAATAGAACTTATTAGTAAGGCAGATGGCAGATAACACACATCTCAGTACCACCATTAAGCAGGGGTATGTTGCATGCAAGGCCTACTGTCACCCCTAAAATGCCTCTATCACCCCTAACAGCTTCAGTTAGATGAAGAAATGCCATAGCATGCTGTGAGTCCAGTTTACATGTTTCTATTAAATCCCTCACTGGTATCAAGCATGGTGGTGCATACTCCCTCAGTCACTTCAGTCATTTCTGACTCTTGGCGACCCCGTGGACTGTAGCCCACCAGCCTCTTCTGTCCATGGAAAAAAAAAAACAGCTGATGATATTCTTAGAGAATAGAACTTATTAGTAAGGCAGATGGCAGATAACACACATCTCAGTACCACCATTAAGCAGGGGTATGTTGCATGCAAGGCCTACTGTCACCCCTAAAATGCCTCTATCACCCCTAACAGCTTCAGTTAGATGAAGAAATGCCATAGCATGCTGTGAGTCCAGTTTACATGTTTCTATTAAATCCCTCACTGGTATCAAGCATGGTGGTGCATACTCCCTCAGTCACTTCAGTCGTTTCTGACTCTTGGCGACCCCGTGGACTGTAGCCCACCAGCCTCTTCTGTCCATGGGATTCTCCAGGCAAGAATACTGGAGTGGGCTGCCATGGGCTCCAGGGGATCTTTCCAACTCAGGGACCAAACTCAAGTCTCCTGCACTGCAGGCAGATTCTTTACCACTGAGCCCGTGGGGAAGCCCAGGCATGGCAGCACCAGGCTGCATTTCTTGAGATGTGACCAGCGATGAAGAAACAGTTTGAAGGAGAGAGACAGAGAATGTGAGATGGCTTTAGTCAGGTCACTCACTGCTTGGACAATTCTAAATAACAGAACTAACTAAATCTAGTCTGCAACAAAACCAACCCACCTTCCCACCCTCCTTCCCCATATCATAGTCACATACTGCCAGGTTTTCAAATTTTTTGTCTTCCCTCTTCTTTTCTGTCTCCTTAAAATTTTTCTTAAAAGCTTTCGCTTGAAATTCATTTCCTGACAGTTCTGGAGGCGGGAAGTCCAATATCAGGGTGCAAGTACAGTCAGGTTCCGGGGAGACTCTCTTCCTGGCTTGAGGACGGATGCCTCCTTTCTGTTTTTGCACAGCTGTCCTGCTGCTAAGCTGCTTCAGTCGTGTCCAACTCTGAGACCCCATGGATCGTAGCCCACCAGGCTCCTCTGTCCACAGGATTCTCCAGGCAATAAGACTAGAGTGCATTGCCATGCCCTCCTCCAACCCAGGGATCAAACCTGCATCTCTTATGTCTCCTGCATTGGCAGGCAGGTTCTCCATCACTGGCTCCACTTAGGATGCAGAGAGAGTGACCTCTCTCTCTTCTCTAAGGCATCTAATCCCATTATGAAGCTCCCACCTTCATGGCCTCAGTGAAGAGGAACTAAAAAGCCTCTTGATAAAAGTGAAAGAGGAGAGCGAAAAAGTTGGCTTAAAGCTCAACATGTAGAAAATGAAGATCATGGCATCCAGTCCCATCACTTCATGGGAAATAGATGGGGAAACAATGTCAGACTTTATTTTGGGGGGCTCCAAAATCATTGCAGATGGTGTCTGCAGCCATGAAATTAAAAGACGCTTATTCCTTGGAAGAAAAGTTATGACCAACCTAGAAAGTATATTCAAAAGCAGAGACATCACTTTGCCGACTAAGGTCCGTCTAGTCAAGGCTATGGTTTTTCCTGTGGTCATGTATGGATGTGAGAATTGGACTTTGAAGAAGGCTGAGCACCGAAGAATTGATGCTTTTGAACTGTGGTGTTGGAGAAGACTCTTGAGAGTCCCATGGACTGCAAGAAGATCCAAACCAGTCCATTCTGAAGGACATCAGCCCTGGGATTTCTTTGGAAGGAATAATGCTAAAGCTGAAACTCCAGTACTTTGGCCACCTCATGCGAAGAGTTGACTCACTGGAAAAGACTCTGATGCTGGGAGGGATTGGGGGCAGGAGGAGAAGGGGACGACAGAGGATGAGATGGCTGGATGGCATCACAGACTCGATGAACATGAGTCTGAGTGAACTCCGGGAGATGGTGATGGACAGGGAGGCCTGGCATGCTGCGATTCATGGGGTTGCAAAGAGTCAGACACGAATGAGCGACTGAACTGAACTGAACTGAACCCTATTGACCTCTCAAAGGTGCCATCTCCAGATCCATCACATTGGGAATGAAGGCTTTGACATTGGAATCTGGAGGAGAGATGCAGACATTCAGTCCATAACAATATTCCTTTCGATTTTCATTATAGAATTATATGTACTAATTCTTAGAGGAATCTTATAATAGAAAGGCCATGGACTTTGGAGCTAGAGAAATAAAAATTGAAACTACAGCCCGATTACTATCTACTTTGGTGGTGTGGACAAATTATTTCACTTCTGAGATGTTAAAAATTTTTTTTAAGTCTGTCATATAGAATGAAGTAAGTCAGAAAGGGAAAAACAAATATTGTAAACATATATGTATATATATATATATACATATATATATATATAATCTAGAAAAAATGGTATTGATGGACATACTTGCTGGGGAGGAATAGAGACGAAGATTTAGAGAATAGATTTGTGGGCATGGAGAGGAAGGGGGGTGGACGAACTGGGGGAGCAGCATTAACATATTCACACCCCCATGTGTGAGACAGAGAGCTAGCAGGAAGCTGTGTACAGAACAGGAAGCTGAGCTCAGGGCTCTGTGATGACCTAGAAGGGGTAGGATGCGGGGTGGGGGAAGAGAGGATCCAGAGAGAGGGGATATGTGTATAATACAGCTGATTTACATGCAGAAACCAACACCACACTGTAAAGCAACTATACTCCAACTTAAAAAAGGCAACACCAATTTTTTTATGTAGATATTATTGACAATAATATATTAGTTTTGGGTGTACAATATAATAATCTGATATTTGTGTATACTGTGAAATGACTGCCACAGTAGGTCTAGTTAACATCTGTCACCATAGTGATGTTTTTTTTCCTTGGGATTAAAGCACAGGACTACAGTTAATAACATAACTGCTTGTATATTTGAAAGTTGCTAAGAGAGTAGATCTTCCAAATTCTCCTGAAACTGTTTCCTGAAGACGCCTCACGTCTCTAGCACTGGCACTGGCAGTGGCCATGTCTGACCTGAGTGAAGAATCAACACAAAGATGGAAACTGGACTCAGTATGATTATGTTCTTTATTCGTTTACGGAGTATATTTTTCAGCTTTACTCTGTGTGAGATGATCTTTGAGTCACTCTAACGAAGGAAATGGTTTGCTTTACTTGGTTTTTCAATCCGTGGGAAGTGAAGAAATAGAGTTGGAAGAAAATAAGAAGGAAAAGGATAAACAGAAAAGAGAAAGATGCCTAATCGCAGAGTTGGCAGTTAGAGTTGTGTCGGTGGCGTTTGGAGGCAGATTCTTATCTGACCAGAGCAGAGTGTGAAACCTGGCACTTCTGGGGTTTCTTTGTTTCTTCTTCTTGCCTTTGTTTGGAAAACCTAAGGGCTTGATATTTAAACTTTCAGCAATTTTCTTTGCTCAGAGAAATAATACTCAAGTAAAAAGCTAGAATATCATTGGAAGGACTGCTGCTGAAGCTGAAGCTCCAATACTCTGGCCACCTGATGCAGAGAACCAACTCAGTGGAAAAGACCCTGATGCTGGGAAAGATTGAGGGCAGGAGGAGAAGGGGATGACAGAGGATTAGCTGGCTGGATGGCATCACCGACTCGACAGACATGAGTTTGAGCAAGATCCAGAAGTTGGTGATGGACAGGAAGGCCTGGTGTGCTGCAGTACATGGGATTGAAAAGAGTCAGACATGACTGAATGGCTGAACTGAACTTAGACTGTATATCTGCTTCCCATTTTTCTTCAGCTCACACTCTGAGTCCTCTGGTTGGAAGGTCATCTGCCTCCCACTGCTTCTCAGTTCCTGCAGGGCCTGGAGGTCAGACTCCTTTGTAAAAATCCTCCTATAACAGAGTGCTTTGTGCTCCAGGGGAAAAGCTGGCACAGGAGAAACTCTCTGTCCATGTATAATTTCACATGATCACCTGGGGCAGCAGGCACAGCTCAGAGGACCACGTCACATGTGCCTGGGGTCCCCACCCAACTGGGGCATCTCACGACAGTGGAGGGAGAGGAAAGCGTCTGTCTTGCTCCCTGCATTGGTGTCACAATCACAACTGAAAAACCATGGTAGAGATGGGTGATACTCAAGCAACAGCCCACAGAGCACGTTTCGCAGAGGTGAGGACAAGAGCTGGCCACTCACTCATGGCCCGAAACTTCCCCATCGCACTGCAGAGGAAAAGGCCAGGAATCCACACCAAAGCCTGGTGGACAGGCTCTCCTAAACGTGCTCCGGCTGCCCCCACCATCACACAGGAGGGAGAGAGGAATCTCTGTGTATCAGATATAACGTGGATGTGTCTAGACAGAATTGCAGGACACTTGTAGATGTTTTAAAGCATCAGTGGATAGAGTAAGTTTTCATGAGCCTGGTCAAGAACAAAGCAGAGACAGAAGACTGGCTGGGCTACACGGAACCCTGAAGGAAGCAGGCACATCAGATGGGAGAAGCTTGCAGACGGCCCTGTGCAGAGCTGGCTATGGCTGAGCCCTTCCACCAGGATGTTGCTGTTGTTTAGTCTCTAAGTCCTGTCTGCTCTTTGCAACCCCGTGGACTGTAGCCTGTCAGTTTCCTCTCTCCATGGGATTTCCCAGACAAGAATACTGGCGTGGGTTGCTAGTTTCTCCTCCAGGGAATCTTCCCAACCCAGGAATTGAACCTGCATCTCCTGCATTGGTAGGTGTGTTCTTTACCCACTGAGCTACCAGAGAAATCCCCGATAGGATGAGACAAAAGTGAAGATCAAGTTCAAGTTAAGGAGAAAGGCCCCTGGCAGCCAATTCCTAAGTGCTTTTCCTTATATGTCAGCATCACGGTGCTGCTGCAGGACCCACTGGAGAAGGCTCAGTGCAACTTCATGCTTACTGCCAAGTGGCCCCTGGCCCTCCACTTACCAGATGGAAAGGTTGGCATGACTATCTCCTACCCTCCACAACTCCCTCCAGACCCCCACTGAAGGACGGCATCCAGAACATGGAACGTGTGATAGGAAGGCAGCTTCATGAGGGCAGATGCCCAGAAAAGAAACCAACGGAGAAGCCCCTGGTCCCTTGAGTTAGCTGAGGGTGGGAAGCGATAAGCTGAAGCCACACAGGTCCATACACCGAGGCAGGGTGGCCTTTGTGTGTGGGACATACTTCATCCCACGATCAGGTGGTCCCAGTGAGCAGATCAGGACATCAAACTCTAGTTCAGCCTCTAAGTGTAGACTCGGTGCTAACCGCACAATGTCGTTGTCAGCAACTGTAACTCTGCTGATGACTGTAACCCAGCTCCAATGCACAGAATTCTTACATTTACTTACTGCACAAAAACATGGTAGAATGACAGAAATCAACTATTTAACCCTCCAAAGTTAAAATATCTCAACACAAGGTTTCATTAAAGATGGCATGGTGGGACTTTCCTGGTGGTACAGTGGTGAAGATGCTGTGTTGGCAATGCAGGGAGTGCAGGTTTGATCCCTGGTGGGGGAACTAAGACTCCACGATGCAGTGCAGAATGGCCGAAAGATTTTTTTTTAATGGCATGATTGTTCTTTACTTCAAGCAGTACACCTGCTATTGAAAACTTGTGCATAAGTTAGCCTTCCCCATGGTGCTCAGTGGTGTCCGACTCTTTGTGGCCCCAGGGACTATATACCCCACCGGGTTCCTCTGTCCATGGAATTTTTTAGGCATAAATTAGCCTTATGAAAGCAAATCCTTCTTAAAATGCACCAAGCAACAGACACTGTTTCAAACCCTTAAGCTGCACTTGCTCATTTAGCCTTCAGAAGCCCTGGAGATAAGTATTGTTGATATCTTTTACTATCTTCATTTTGCAGGTGGAAGGCTGAGGAATTTGCCCAAGGTTGCAGACCTGGGTTGGGACTGGGTACCTAGTTTCATGAGCTCACATTTCTAGTTGCAGGATACACTGCCTCCCAACGGACTGATGGAGAATTAGCTCCCTGTCCCTCCCAAGTACATAGTTTATAGAGATGTGTTGTCACACCTGGTCATGTTTGATGTGAATGACATCCCACACTTAAAGCCTCTACAGGAAATAAATGCTTATTTCCTAATAAGTCATCATACAGCTAAGACAGAACTGAATTCATAAAGAGACCCCTGCTGCCTCATCTTTGGTGAATACACATATTCACTCCCCCTTTTTCTTTCTACCTGCTACTGCTAAGTCGCTTCAGTCGTATCCGACTCTGTGTGACCCCATAGATGGCAGCCCACCAGGCTCCCCCCTCCCTGGGATTCTCCAAGCAAGAACACTGGAGTGGGTTGCCATTTCCTTCTCCAATGCATGAAAGTGAAAACTGAAAGTGAAGTCGCTCAGCCGTGTCCGACTCTTAGCGACCCCATGGACTGCAGCCTTCCAGGCTCCTCCGTCCATGGGATTTTCCAGGCAAGAGTACTGGAGTGGGGTGCCATTGCCTTCTCCGTTCTTTTCTAGAAACACCCCCAAACAGGTTGGGCAGCAATATAGCCAATTAAAAACACTTACCTCCCTACAGAGGATCTATTAAAAAACCTCAGCTAACATCATATGTAATAGTAAATGTCTTAAGTGCTTTCCCTCTGAATCAGGAAGAAGATGAGAATGTTCATATCTCCACTTCTGTTCAACATTACTGCAGGTTCCAGCCAGGGCAATAAGGCAAGAAAAAGAAACTAAAGGCCGAGAGTTTGGAAATGAGTAAGACTGTCTTCACTACAAAAGACGTGATTTTTTACACAGAAAATCCTAAGGAATATACAATAAAACTACTAGAATTAAGAAGTCAATTAAGCAAACTTATATAAGCCTTTCATATACAAATCAAAAGTGAAAGCAATAGTCAATCAGTTTTGTCTGACTCTTTTAGACCCCATGGACTGCAACCCTCCAGGCTCCTCCATCCATGGAATTCTCCAGATAAGCATACTGACGAGGGTAGCCATTCCCTTCTCTAGCAGATTTTCCTGACCCAAGAACTGAACAGTCTGAGTCACCAGGGAAGCCCACACAAATCAAAGTCAACTGTATTTCTGTACTCTAGGAATGAATAATTGGAACTAGAAATTGAATCCACTTGCCAACACAGAAGACGCAGGAGCTGTGAGTTGAATCTCTGGGTCAGGAAAGTCCTCTGGAGGACGGAATTGCAGCCCACTCCAGTATTCTTGCCCAGAGAATCCCATGGACAGAGGAGCCTGGTCGGCTGCAGTCTATGGGGTAGCAAGAGCTGGACGCAACTGAGAAACTAATCCACCACCGCCACCCAGCCACATGGAGATGTTTCCTGTGCTTTCGGCCACCGAGGCCTCCTGCTCGCATTCAGTAGGTGCTCTGTGAGACTTGTTCCATGCGTGGAGCTGTTTGTGATGCGTCTGTGGGTGGAGGTGGGCAGACGTGAGGTCCGTGTCCTTCAACTCCACCATCTGAATTAGACCCCCTGGGCTCCTGTCTCTGGCAGCATTTAAAACATTTCTACCTTTGTATTCAGCTCCAAATCCATTTGCTGTGTCCTTTGAATTTGTTTTCCATGCTGTTTTAAATCTACTCTCTTCCTTTTTATTTTACTGTGGAGAGAAGGCGGAATCAGTTGGGGGGGGGCAGGAAAGAGTCCAGGCCTGACCAGTAACCATGCAGGCCTTTATAAGTTTGCTAAGCTTGGATATCAGATTCTACAAAACACTTTAGGTACCATATGTCTTAAATTATATCCATCTGATATGCAGAATAATACAACATGCATTTATTTAAAAATTTTTTAATATAAATTTATTTATTTTATAGAGAAGTAAAGTAGGTCAAACAATGATTTTTCCTTACTTTCTGCTTCTCCGGCTGTCCACAGACGCCCACTCCCCTAGACTCGTGAGGCTTTGTCCAGGAGGAAGTAATCTTGCCCAGCAGATGAAAGTGAAACTGTCACTCAGTCACGTCAGACCTTTTGCTACCCCTGGACTGTAGTCCATCAGGCTCCTCTGTCCAGGGAATTCTCCAGGCAAGATTACTGGAGTGGGTTGCCATTCCCATCTCCAGGGGATCTTCTCAACCCAGAGACTGAACCCAGGTCTCCTGCATTGCAGGCAGATTCTTTACCGTCTGAGCCACCAGGGGAGAAGCCCAGTAAATGACCACCTGGTAAAGTAATGGAAAGGGTGCACCCCAGCCCATACAGGATTTCTCCTTCTTCTCCTTTAGCTTCTCTTCTTGCCCTTCTCTCTAGTAGGTGGACCATGTGGTCTGGTTCCCCACACTCACCCCACCTACAGCACACGCTTACCTGGCCTCTCAGCCCTTTTGCTGCAGACTCCTCTGTGACCCTTTGTAGCTGGCAGGAGAGGCTGGAGCCCACCTGGGTCCCGCCTGCGTTGCTCTCTGTGACTGCACCCTTGGTTCGGCTGGAGGATGAGTCCTCCTCCAGCACCCCAGAGGCCAGTCCTCGCGTGGTCGGCCTGCGTCTCCACCTGCCTGCCTCTCCACCTGTCTGACTTCCTGTCTTTCTGTGTGTGGACGTGTACATACACGCATGTGTTCTTAATATATTTTTCTGCCTTCCAATATTTTTTATGTCTATCTTTATTTCATTTCTCTGTATCTCCCTCTCAAGATGAGTTCTTTCTCTTTTTAAAAAAAATTATTTATTTATTTGGCTGCATTGGGTCTTGGTTACCCACGGCACGCAGGATTTTAGTTCCTCTCCCTGGGACTGAATCTACATCCCCTGGATTGGAAGGTATACTCTCAGCCACTGGGCCACCAGGAAAGTCCCTCTTTCTCTCTTTTTGCAAACTTACTTCACCACTTTTTACTTGTCTATATATTTTTAATGTTTCCACAGTTCTCTGCCTTTCTGTATTTTTATGGGTTTCTGTTCTGGTTTTCTTCCTCTCGTCTCCTATTTCTATGTCTGCAGTTCTGTCTTTTTTTCCTGCATTGTTCCATCTGTCTTTTCTCCTGTCTCCTCTTTCTTTCTTCTCTTACGTGTTTGCCCACTACATTATTTCTTCCCTTACTCTTTAGGCTTGCTTCCAAATTAAGTTTGGTTTCCTCTGTGTGGCTTTGGAGAGAGGACCCCTCTCCTGGCCACCAGCAGCCACTCCCTGAAGTCTGCTCTCTCCCAAAGCTCTGTTCTTGCATCGATGGGCAGGTGCTGGTTTGTCTGCCACTAGCAACTCAAAGAAAGCAAGGTGGCTGGGTCCACCAGCTGTCAGCTCGCTGGTGGCTTCCTGAGCTGGGAATATGGGATTCTTTATACCATTACCCTAAGCTTTGAACCTGAGCTGCAATTCCAGGAGAGCCAGATAAATACATCTCATCCAAGATCTTGCTACCCATGCCAAAAAAAAAAAAGGTAAGAAAGGACACAAGATGCCCTCTGCTCCTGCTTGTTCCCTATGAAAAGGAGAAGTAAATATTCTCCAGATGTCCCAGAGATGGCTGTGCCTTGGCTTTGGGGACCCCAGGGGAGGGGTTAGTTGTGGAATTCATGATGATCTCAGAGCTTAGGTCAGAGTTTGAACCCAAGGCCCTCCGCTCTACCAACCATCCCATCCCAGAGACACTTGCCAGGCCCCAGGTGGGCACCAGAGCCTTACTCCCTTCCCTCAGAGGTGGCTGGTTGGTGGAGGCGGGTGGAGGAGCCCTCCTCTAAGGATATGAGGGGGTGCAAGGCTGGGGTTCCCAGAGGAACACACCATGAAAATGATGGCTGGTGTGATGCCATGTAGAGACCCAGCATCTCGGATCTTCCCAGCACTCCCATGTTCCCCACAGCGCTGGCCCTGGGTTTTACAGTGAGTCCCAGGAAAGTCTAGTAACAGGCTCTAGACCTGGAACGCACATGTATCTGTTGACCAGGTCACGCCTCATCCCCTACTGTCAACAAAGCTTGTTCAGCACAGCTATGTGGCTGCAGACCTGCCCCTCTCCACACACACACCCTCACTGTTCACACAGGAGCCTCCCCTCCAGACAGCCTGGGCCACAGCAGCAGAGACAGCATCCTCCTCAACTTCATGGGGAGCAGGTTCTCCATTCAGTTCAGTTCAATAGCTCAGTGATGTCCGACTCTTTGCGACCCCATAGACTGCAGCACGCCAGGCCTCCCTGTCCTCACCAACTCCCAGAGTTTACTCAAACCCATGTCCATTGAGTCAGTGATGCCATCCAACCATCTCATTCTCTGTCATCCCCTTCTCCTCCTGCCCTCAGTCTTTCCCAGCATCAGGGTCTTTTCAAATGAGTCAGCTCTTTACATCAGGTGGCCAAAGGACTGGAGTTTCAGCTTCAACATCAGTCCTTCCAATGAACACCCAGGACTGATCTCCTTTAGGGTGGACTGGTTGGATCTCCTTGCAGTCCAAGGGACTCTCAAGAGTCTTCTCCAACACCACAGTTCAAAAGCATCAGTTCTTCAGTGCTCAGCTTTCTTCACAGTCCAACTCTCACATCCACACATGACTAATGGAAAAACCATAGCCTTGACTAGACAGACCTTTGTTGGCAAAGTAATGCTAGCTTGCCTGCAAAGATGCCTGCGCGTGACATACACTGCATGGCTCCTCTCCATCCGGAACCATCCAGCCTCAGGACACACCCCTTGCCTACTTCAGAGTGGTGTATGTACCCTTCTCTCCGCCTTCCGCGCCCACTGCTCCTTCCGAGTTTCTCCTGGGAGCTCCTCTCCACATCGTGGTCCAAATGTGCACCCTCTGGTCTCCACCAAGCTTGCACATCCATCCACTGGAGCCCTTCTTGTCACACTGCTCTGACTAGAGCAGGACTAAGACCTGCCTGGTACCCAGCCGAGTTGGGCAGGGCCAGTGGGCACATGAAAGGCTCCCCTCTCACAGATAGGTGGTGGGCGTAGAAGTGGATTCCAGGTGAAGGGCTGGAATGCAGCTGGATGCGAAGGGCAGGAAACACAAGAGGAAATTTTGTAGAGAGGAGTGTAGGCAATCAAGATGTGCGGGGCTCCAGGTCAGGCTTCTCACTGCAGGGCACTTAAAGAGACTGCAGCTTTGGGGGGATCTTCCAGGGTCTCCACAGCTTCTTCTCTCACCGGTGCTGCCCTCCAAGCTCTGGTCTGGATCCTGGCAATATGAACATGTCCACAAGAAAGAGCTCTTTCCTAGCGAGGACCTGTCTATTTTTGTCCAGGAGTGGGTATGGGGCAGGGGGACACATGTACTTGATCTGACCCGTTTCTGAATCTTTTCACCACTAAGGTTTGGCTGAAATTGTTAGAAGATGAAATCAATAGGCTCTTGGCAAAGGGCTCCTATAATTGAATACATTACATCCCAATTTCTCCTCCTTTTCCCTTTTTTTTTTTTTTGTCAAAGGAAGAGTCTGCTTTTTATTACTGAGTCTTTCAGAACAGAAAACGAATATCAGATGATACAGCCTCTTTGGTCATTTAGCCTATGTTTGAATACATGCCCCTGAAATTGATCTTGATCATTTCCAACAACGGATATGTCAATAAACAGATGGGTGATGCCTTCCTCCTTTGCTAGCAGTAGAAATCACTTCTAACTGTTCCAGTGGAGGAGGAATAGAGGTGGGGGTAGGGGCTGGAAATCAGAAGACCATAAATAGATTTTACAGGCACTGAAGCATCATTTAGAGTACCATCAGCTAGAAAGATCTTGTTTCAAGAACACGATTTTTGCATTTAGCTGAAGACGATGTTATGGAACCTGACTGCCCTTAGTGACTGCCTAAAGCTGTCATAAAGCAGAATAATGTACATTTAATATGGGAAAGGAGTCAACCCTCAGGATCTTTATTTCCTGATTTTCTGCAGCAGCTCAAATGGTGCTTGGCCCATAAGACAGCTGGTGGAGGCATTCTTGGGACTGTGTGGGAAAGGCCAGGGGTGCAGCACACAGAAAACTCACCCCACTGGGGGTCTAGAGTGAACACAGGAAACGAGAGTCTGGGATGAAGAGCACAAAACCCACTTCAATTTGGACTCCACAGGGCTCTGTGCCTCAGTGGCCACCAGTGACATCGGATCTCCTCCAGAAGCCCTGGGGGCACTCCTGACTCCACCTTCTGCGTTCTCTCCATTAAACTGGCCCAAGTCTCACCTCCTACCCCTCACACTCACTGCTGTGCATGCTAAGTTGCTTCAGTCACGTCCAAAGGATGGGAGCCCTCTGCCACCCCTCCTAGTTCAGACTAGATCCCAACTTTTCTCGGGTGATGGTTTCTGTGACCTTCCAAAGGGGCACCCTTTCATCATTGACTCCAGAATGATCTTCCTGATACCAACGTGCTCCAGCCACCTGCAGAGAAGGTAGAAGGTTCTAGACCCCATATTCAGGGTGCACAAGGCTCCCTGCAGTGAGGACCCAGCACCACTGGGGTCACTCCACCAGTACAATCAACCCACTGCAGTTTCTGCTGGACAACAACATGAATCAGCTCACAGTACACAGACAACCCCTCCCTTTTCAGTTTCCCTGCTGCCCCGCCCACCCCACCTCTCTACATCATCACAGAGCGCTGAGCTGAGACCCCTGCGCTGTACAGCAGCTTCCTGCCAGCTAGCTGTTTTACACATGGTAATGTAGATATCAAAATTAAAAGACACTTACTCCTTGGAAGAAAAGTTATGACCAACCTAGATAGTATATTCAAAAGCAGAGACATTACTTTGCCGACTAAGGCCCATCTAGTCAAAGCTATGGTTTGTCCTGTGGTCATGTATGGATGTGAGAGTTGGACTGTGAAGAAGGCTGAGCACTGAAGAATTGATGCTTTTGAACTGTGGTGTTGGAGAAGACTCTTGAGAGTCCCTTGGACTGCAAGGAGATCCAACCAGTCCATTCTGAAGGAGATCAACCCTGGGATTTCTTTGGAAAGAATGATGCTAAAGCTGAAACTCCAGTACTTTGGCCACCTGATGGGAAGAGTTAACTCATTGGAAAAGACTCTGATGCTGGGAGAGATTGGGGGCAGGAGGAGAAGGGGACGACAGAGGATGAGATGGCTGGATGACATCACTGACTTGATGGACGTGAGTCTGAGTGAACTCCGAGAGATGGTAATGAACAGGGAGGCCTGGCATGCTGCGAGTCATGGGGTCACAAAGAGTCGGACATGACTGAGCGACTGAACTGAACTGACTGAATGTAGATATGTTAATTGCAGTCTACTTGGTACTTGAAAGGATGCTCAACATCAGTAATCATCAGGGAAATATAAATCAAAACCACTATGAACAATCACCTCATACCTTTTAGAATAGCTATTATCAAAAAACAAGAGAGAAAAACTATTGATGAAGATGTGAGGAAAAAGGAATCCTTGTGTATTGTTGGTAGCAAGTAAATTGGTACAGCCACCATGGAAAATAGTATGGCGGTTTCTAAAAGATTAAAAATGAAATTACCATATAGATCCAACACTACTACTTCTGGATATTTATCTGAAGGAAATGAAATCACTATCTTAAAGGGATATCTGCACTCCTATGGTCATCGAAACATTATTTATACAAGCCAAGATATGGAAGCAATCTAGGTATTCACACACACACATGCTGAAATAGTCAGCCATTCATCATGAGAAAAAAGGAAATCTTGCCATTTGCAACCACATAGATAGACTTTGAGGTCATTATGATAAGTAAAATAAGTCACACACAGAAAGACAAATACTTTACAATCTCATTTATATGCAGAATCTAAAAAAGCTGAAGTTGGGACCTCCCTGGCAGTCCAGTGGTTAAGACTTCATCTTCCAGTCTAGGGGTAGAGTTGGGGAGGTGGCAGTGCAGGTTTGATCCCCGTTTGGGGAACTAAGATCCCACAGGCCTCATAGCCAAAAAAACCAATGCATAAACCAGAAGCAATACTGTAACAAATTCAATAAAGACTTTAAAAATGGTCCACATAAAAGAAAAATTCTTTAGATAAATAAAATTAAAAAGATTAAGTCACAGAGAGGTAGTAGAAGGATGGCTATCAGGGGCTGGGGGCAGGAGAAACTGACACGTGTTGGTCGAGGGGAAAAATGTCTGGTGACCTAAAGTACGGCATGGTGACTACAGCTAACAGTATAATACTATATACATACAAGGCACTAGAAAGTACATCTTCAATGTCTCACTCTACCAAAAATGTAACTATGTGAGCTGATGAGTATTAACTAACAGTAGTGTTAATCAGTACACAACATATACGAATCATCACATTGCACATCTTAAAATTACACAATGTTCTATGTCAATTATATACAATGAAACTGGAGGAAAAATAGCAGGAGAAATTCCAAAAAAGAAACTGTTGTTCAGTATTCAGTCATTTACACCAAGTCAAACTCACCAGTAATTAGCATTCCATAAACTGAAAAGTGTCATGTCTATGCTATGCTCTTCAACCATGAGCCCTGAGTTTGCTACATGTACCCATAAATCTGCGTGTCTCTCAGACTAAGCTCTGTCTTGTCCCTTGTCCTGTCTGGATGATTTGCCCCACTGTCCATGCCCGAGCCTCTCCTACCTCCTTGGTCAGGGATCTGCTTCCCATGGTCCAGACTCTCAGATGTCAAGATCTCTAATAGAAGGTTCAGAATCTTTAGGGCCCATCTGCCTGACTTTGGGGCCAGCCCTCAATAGCTCACCTACTGCCAGGCTCCTTTAACCTTACACAGACCTCCCCTGTCAGCTGTCACCATGCTCTAGATTCCATGCTGCTGGCTGGTCTGGGTGCCCACAACTGTGTTTTGGTGTGCCACTGAAAACTCTCTAGCACAGAACTGATACTTGGTGAATGTTGTTGCTGTTTGCCATTTCTTCTTTTCCCCAGTTAGCATATCAAGATTCAGTGGCTGAATCTTGGAAAGTTCTGAGTTTCCCATTTCATATATGATAAGCTCCTGCGATGCAAATAACCTAACAGCTGCAAGGCACCACGTAAGCTGTATCTGTAAATATTTTAATTGAAGTATAAAAAGCATACAGTTAGATGCATAAATCTTACCTTGACAGCCTGATGATTTTTTAATGTGTATGTACCCACGTAACCATCCATACCAAGATAATTTCCCAAACCCTGTACTGTACTCCCTCACAGCCCATACCACACTCTCTCACTCTCTGATCCACAGATCACCAACTAATTTCACCCCCTCTTGAATGAATGTCATATAAATAGAATCATACATTATTAACTTCTTTCCAGGCTTCTTTCACTACATGTAACATCTGTAAAATTCACGTATGTGGCTGCATGTAACAGTAGTTTATCCCTTCTTATTGCTGGATACAATTCTGTGGTATGAAGATATTACAATTAGTTTATCTAATTTAATGCAGATGAACATTTGGGTTGTTTCCAGTTTGGGGCTATTATTGATATAGATGCTATATCTTGTAAAAGTCTTTCTGTGAGCAGAATTTCATTTCTCTTGGTATTTACATAAAAACCTAGGGGGGAAGTGCTGGTTGTAGGGTAGCTGTGTATTTAACTGTATAAGGAACTGCCAAACTGTTTCCCAGATCAGTTATCACTGTCTTACAGCAGTGATCAAAGTTCCCCTTGCTCTATGCTGTCACCATGATTGACTGCACCCCTTTAGCGTAACACACTGCAGTGGGTGTGTTGCGGTATTTCTCTGTGGTTTTAATTTCACCTGATGACTAATGAGATTGAGCGAAGTTTCATGTGCTCATTACCATTCTTTTATCTTCTTTTTTGAAATGTCTTTCAAGTCTCTTGTGTAATTTTTCTCAGATTGTGTCTTTTTGTTACTGGGTTAGACAAGGTCTTTATTTTGGATAAGTCTTTTGTCAGATACACGTGTTGCAAATAATTTTTCCAAGGTTATGACTTGTCTTTTTGCTTTCTTACTGATGTCTTTTGGAGAGCAATTTTTTAATTTTGAAAAAAATTTGGTCAATATTTAATTGAGTGATTAGTACTTTTTATCTTTTTCACTAAAAAATCTTAGTCTACACCAACTCCAAACAAATAGTCTCATGTTTTCTTCTAAATTTTTAAGTTTTCACTTTAAGTCAATTTCAAGTTAATTCTTCTGTATTATATGAGAAATAAATTTTTCCCATTTGGATATTTAGCTGTTTGTCACACAATTTGTTGCAAATTTTTTTTCATCGTTTAACTCCCTTTGCATCTTTGTAAACGAACAGATATTTGTGAGTCAGTTTTCTGGACTTTATACTGTTCTGTTGATCTATTTGCTTATCCTTATACCAAATCCATTCTGTCTGGGTAATTGCACAAACATAAACTCTGAAATCAGGCACTATAAGGCCTCCACATTTTTTCAACTTTTTTCAGTCATTTTGGCTATTTCAGATTATTTGTATTTCCATATGAATTGTCAAATCCTCTTGTGAGTTTCTACAAAGATGTCTGCTGCAAATCTGACTGAGATGGAGTCAGATCTACAGACCCATTTAAGGAGAATGAACATCAGAGCAATACTGGATCTTTCCATGCATGGATAAGATAAACTTTTCCACCTACTTAAGCTCCCTTTAACTACCTTCCACAATGTTTTACAGCTTTCTATGTACAGATCTTGCACTATTTGAATTTTTGTTGCAAAATATTTTCTGAAAATTTTATGTTTTCTAATGATGTTGTAAATTTAATTTAATTTTACATTGTGTTTTCTAACTGCTTCTTGATAGTGTAAAAAAGTAAATTTATATTGAATATTGAGTTTTTATCTTGTTACCTGTAGTGATTTACTACTAACAGCTGTGTTGCAAATAAATAACATAATCACACTGGAGAAGGAAAAAACATATTGAAGTAAATTTTGAAAATACTATTTTTTACTGTAAGCTACATGGCAGAATACACAGAAGAACTGTACAAAAAAGATCTTCATGACCAAGATAATCACGATGGTATGATCACTCACATAGAGCCAGACATCCTGGAATGTGAAATCAAGTGGGCCTTAGAAAGCATTACTAGGAACAAAGCTAGTGGAGGTGATAGAATTCTAGTGGAGCTATTTCAAACCCTAAAAGATGATGCTGTGAAAGTGCTGCACTCAATATGCCAGCAAATCCGGAAAACTCAGCAGTGGCCACAGGACTGGAAAAGGTCAGTTTTCATTCCAATCCCAAAGAAAGGCAATGCCAAAGAATGCTCAAACTACTACACAATTGCACTCATCTCACATGCTAGTAAAGCAATGCTCAAAATTCTCCAAGCCAGGCTTCAGCAATCTGTGAACTGTGAACTTCCAGATGTTCAAGTTGATTTTAGGAAAGGCAGAGGAACCAGAGATCAAATTGCCAACATTCGCTGGATCATCGAAAAAGCAACAGAGTTCCAGAAAAACATCTATTTCTGCTTTAGTGACTATGCCAAAGCCTTTAACTGTGTGGATCACAATAAACTGTGGAAAATTCTGAAAGAGATGGGCATACCAGACCACCTGACCTTCCTCTTGAGAAACTTACATGCAGGTCAGAAAGCAACAGTTAGAACTGGACATGGAACAACAGACTGGTTCCAAATAGGAAAAGGAGTACATCAAGGCTGTATATTGTCACCCTGCTTATTTAACTTATATGCAGAGTACATCATGAGAAACGCTGGGCTGGAAGAAGCACAAGCTGGAATCAAGATTGCCAGGAGAAATATCAATAACCTCAGATATGCAGATGACACCACCCTTATGGCAGAAAGTGAAGA
>SJYC01143433.1:0-26497 GCA_006408675.1 Madoqua kirkii
CACCACCCTTATGGCAGAAAGTAAAGAGGAACTCAGAAGCCTCTTGATGAAAGTGAGAGTGGAGAGTGAAAAAAAGTGGAGTTAAAGCTCAACACTCAGAGAACAAAGATCATGGCATCTGGTCCCATCACTTTATGGGAAATAGATGGGGAAACAGTGGAAACAGTGTCAGGCTTTATTTTTTTGGGCTCCAAAATCACTGCAGATGGTGACTGCTCCATGAAATTAAAAGACGGTTACTCCTTGGAAGGAAAGTTATGACCAACCTAGATAGCATATTCAAAAGCAGAGACATCACTTTGCTGACAAAGGTCCATCTAGTCAAGGCTATGGTTTTTCCAGTGGTCGTGTATGGATGTGAGAGTTGGACTGTGAAGAAGGCTGAGCGCTGAAGAATTGATGCTTTTGAACTGTAGTTTTGGAGAAGACTCTTGAGAGTCCCTTGGACTGCAAGGAGATCCAACCAGTCCATTCTGAAGGAGATCAGCCCTGGGATCTCTTTGGAAGGAATGATCTAAAGCTGAAACTCCAATACTTTGGCCACCTCATGCAAAGGGTTGACTCATTGGAAAAGACTCTGATGCTGGGCGGGATTGGGGGCAGGAGGAGAAGGGGATAACAGAGGATGAGATGGCTGGATGGTATCACTGACTCAATGGATGTGAGTGTGAATGAACTCCGGGAGTTGGTGATGGACAGGGAGGCCTGGTGTGCTGTGATTCATTGGGCTGCAAAGAGTCAGACACAACTGAGTGACTAACTGAACTGAACTCACACTATAATTTCTTCTTGCTTTCCCTCCCTTTTGACTAATCTCTCTTGTATTTTCTAGGATGAAGGCCCAGATTCTGACATTCATATGATTTAATGCTCTTAAACCTGAAATATTGATTGCATTAATTAGTGTAGGCCTGACGTGTATACGAAAAGACTGCCACAAACATATAATGGCTGAAACACAATAGAGGTTTTCGTTCACGTGGCATGCCAAAGGGAGCCTTCCTCATTGGTGGACAATTTCTTTCTGCATAGAATTTCAGAGAATCTCCACTTCCATTTATGTTTTCTCCATCGGAGGGGTCTCTTTACCACTTACACTCAGCAAGCAGAAAGGGGAGGGTATGGAAGAGGCACACCCGCTTCCTGAAAGTCTGGGCTAAGAGGCAACACACAGCACCTCTGCCCACGTTTCTTCGGCAAGAGCTAGTCTCATGGAAAGGTGGTGTAAACTGTGTGCCCAGGAAGAAGAGGAACCCAGGGTTCATTAAAGAGCTGGCATTACTGCCAGGCAAAATGTAACCAGCTTCTAGGAAAGATGGAAAATGTAAAGTTACACATTATTCTGAAGTATGCTGGTGCTTCAGAAAGAAAACAGAAAGCAAGAGCGGTCTCCATGGCAACTTCCAGAATGCCTGTCACTCTCCTGATACTGTGGGGCACAGTCACCTGGCTTACAAGGACTGGGTTCAGCTTTATCACTCCTTTTATCCTATGTTCCCCACCCCACTCCTCTGCAAAAAAACCAAAGCAAAGCCCTCAGAGTCTTGCTGTCTTCTTACTTATTTGAAGCAGCAGCAGAAGTACCAGTGGATAATTTAGAAACTGCCTTGAGTAGATGAGCTGGAACCAGCCAAAGAGCTGGAGGAGGCTTGGGGGTGTAGTGGGACCAGGGAACAGACAGGAAATGCTCATTCTTGTCTTTGGCAGAGCCAGGGACAAAGTATGAGGGCCACCTGAAACCCAGCAGGAGAGCTATGGTTCCAAGGCTGGAGAGAGACGGGATGGCAAGAGAGGCGGGAAGCGGAGCTGGTGCAATGAGCCCTACACTGGGAGATGGAGGAGGAGCCGGTGGGTGATCAGGCTCGCGTGGAGAATAAGGGAAGGGCTAGAGTCCCAGGGCATTAAATGGGAAGCCAGCAGCGATGGGAATCGGCGGGGGTGTGATGGTGGGTGAGTCAGCCCAGCTTGCACGGGAACAGCCAGAAAGAAAACAGCCCTCTCCCACCAAAGCTTTCTGATTCACAATTCAAAGTAGAACCCAGAACTTTGTAAGATTCTTGGCTTAGTGTTTAAGCTTAATGTCATGTCTCAGGTAGATTTTTTTTTGGTTCGTCTTTCCAACTATATTGAAGCAACTGTGGTTCTGTAAATTCCACGCGTCAGGTATGTGGGCCACCTTCTGGTGTCCGTTCACCAGAAAGGCTAAAGCTCCACAGATGTCAGCATGCTGTGGTGGGAATCTCACAGGGAACCTGCCAGCTTTCCCTTTGCCTCCTCCCTGCCCGCCCCTGTGACCCTGATCATATTGAAAGTGCCTCCAGAATCCATTTGACTAGATATTTTATTAGAGTGGACTTGTTACAGCATGGGAAATTGCCCTCTTTAAAGGTGAAATAGAAATGATTCATTCATTGAAATGAAACTGACTTAAGAGGGGAAAAGACTCACTTATAAGAAGTCAGGGATAGGTTCAATGTATACTAAGTTGCAAATACCTGGGACATCGCCCACGGCTCAGTGGTAAAGAGTGGACTTGCAATGCAAGAGACACAGGAGACATGAGTTCTATCCCTGGGTCCAGAATATCCCTGGAGTGGGGCATGGCAGCCCACTCCAGTATTCTTGCCTGGAGAATCCCATGGACAGAGGAGGCTGGTGGGCTACAGTCCATGGGGTCACAAAGAGTTGGACACTTAGAATGAAGCGGCGAAGCACACACACACACAAAGAAAGGCTAAGGTACACTGACACACAGAAATTGTTTTAGTCTTCTAAGCTCAGAACCTCAGAACTGTGCGTCTGATGTTGTTAATATTACTAATGGAGCAACTCACACGTATTTTAACATGATGACTTTCTGGTATTTCAGGTTAAATTTTTCTTTCCTCTTCCTGACCACAATCTAACAACAGCATCAAAAATAGAACACAAAACCAACTGTGGTAACAGTATGCTGACTGTATTCAGCCTGAGCACAACTTAGAAATTAAACTGAAACAATAAGGGATATAGTTGACAGCATAACTTAGGGTGTCTTTATGCCAGAAATCATCTCTGAAATAACACCTAATGCTTTCCTGTATTGCAATTTTCAACTTCCTATAATGATTCCTCTATGTAGAAAGGAGAGATTGGGACTACCTGAGAGTTTAAACCTTAAAATGGCTTACTGTTTGGGGATGACACCTGCCAAAATGCCTGTGGCAGTGGGGAGGGCTATGGCTAAAAACTGAATCTGGTTATCAAGTCCACAAATCTGTTTTCAGACACTGAAGTCATCCTCATACCTCTAAACTTTTTATTATTACTTTTTAAAACCAAATTAAAAACAACTGCATGGTTAGAAACCAAAGCCTAAAGAACAGATCCCATAATACTCTCTACACTGTAGGTTGCTTAGGTCAGGGGCAGTTTGCATTTATTATCTGGGGGGGTTGGCTCTGAGCTTAGCTGTATATCTCACTTATTGGTTCTCCCTTTCATTTCCCTCCTGGGCCAAGTGGCTCTCATTTCTTCAAGCCAATTAAGATAAAGTATAGTATCTTTTTAGAAAAATTCCTGAATCTGAATCTGAGCATATGGTATGACATTGGGGTCAACCAAAAAGTTCATTCAGGATTTTTTATAACATCTTATGGAGACATTCAGATGAACTTTGTGGCCAACCCAATATTTTCCTATGTTAACTGCATTATTGAAATTTCCTTTTTAAAGAGCCTATTTCCCAAATCAGACTTTGAATGAAAATATTAAGCTCTCAGTTTAGTGGGGCTTGAATTATCATTACCAGCTTCTTTTTACTGTCTAGTTGCCATGAGCAATGCCCTGTGCAGTGACTAGGGACCATCACAGAAGACTGTTTGATATCTACCAGCTTCCTTGCACTACTATGAACCTAAAGGAAACGCTAATTTCCAAGGCATTTTTTCCAAAGTATGTATTGTATCCTGCCCCCAAATTCACTATGGTTTCCCTAATTCCAAAAGAAAAGTCAAAAGGACTAAAATCTTGGTAATAAAGATAGCATCCAATGCCATAGTTTGGTGCTGAATATTAAAAAAAAAAATTTAAATTAGCACCAAAAGTTAAAAATTATATGAAAGCTTTCATTTAAGCAGTTACATACTAAAGCTACTACATAATTCATAATTACACATGCTGCCATTTTGCATGCATGCTACAGTCAGGCATGTCTGACTTTTGAAACCCCACAGGCTGTAGCCCACCAGGCTCCTCTGTCCATGGGATTCTCCAGGCAAGAATACTGGAGTGGGTTGCTATTTCCTTTTCCATGCTGCCATTTTAGATTGTTCTTTTTCTTTCTCCTCCCTCCCTCTGTGCCTCTTGCCCATCCAATCATATTTATCCAATATACAAAGATATAATACTATATATGTATTCCTTTTCATTCTTGTAACAGATTGTCTGTATAAAACCAAGCTGAGTAAAGGACATGGAGAGACTGCCCTTAGGTGCTGCTACCATCTTGATAAAATTAATAAAATATATTTTATCTTTTCCCCACCTTTCAATGCTTGGTTAGAAGTAAGATACTAGTATATATGTTTCCCCTTTTCTGTTCAGTGAGGTCAGAGGCACCTTTACTACTCAGAGCTTGGAGGGGCATCTAGGGCCATACTCTAATCTCTAAATTTCACATGTTATCTTATTCCAGCTTCACCAGCCTGTGACGCAGGCTTTCAGAAACCTAGGCACAGGTATGTTGAGTCATGTTTCAAGGTCACTCACAGCTCTAGATGGCTTTCCTGAAATAACTATGTGTTGGATAGTAATCAAAGTCAAGGTAGGTGTCAGAGAGAGGAAAACGACTGTTTAAGACTTTCAAAATTAAATTTGGAAAAGTGAAAAATGGTTTTGTACCTGGTGATGTAAACTTGGCCCTTGGAGATGTGAGATATATTAATACACAGTGAGGTTTCTTTTTTCTTGATAATATAAATTTTTAAAAAGAAAGTAGCATAAAAGTACTACTTTTTCCCCAAGCACAGTTGTGTCCCAACCAGGAGCTTTGTTACATTTTAAATCCATCACCAGGCACAAGGCTAGGATTACAGCAAGATTTAGGCTGCTGTGTGTAGCTGCCTCGCAGTGAGGCTGTTATAACCAAGAAACTAGTCACACATTCCAAAGCTTATCGAGTCCTTTCCGATTTGGGGGGTAGAAGGACATACTCTTTTGTACTGCAAACTTCTGTGACAAGTCAGTGGCAGCCAACCAGTCTGTAATCTAAACTTTTTATTGCCTTTATAGATAGCTTCACTTTACAGTGAAGCTTTTGTTATCAGCATCTCTGCTTATCTAGTTGACTTCTTATTTTAAATATAACAAGCAAAGGGAAAGGAAGTTACCTTACCTGTTCAAGGTCACTCACAGAAAATCCCTAACAAAGCAAAGATTGTGGAGTTTTATGGGTATCAGTGGTTCAAACTGACAGCTAACCTCAGGATAATCTCCCTTTCATTTTATTAAAGATTCTTCAAGCAATAATTCTTTTGAATTATTAGGAACTGCTTCTCACATGATCACGACAAGACTCAGAGGTCCACGGGGTGTGGACTCTGCCCTGGGAGACCAAGAGAGAAGAGCAAAGAATATGGAAATGGAGAAAAACAGGCAACAAAACTGTCTGCTTCTAAGTCAGGGAGGGGGGATTAGGAAGAAGAAGGAGAAAGGGAAAGAAAGAAAACAGGAAACTGGTCATGCTAACTTTCTTATGATTTTATGCTTAAGAATGCTTTTGACCTTGAGGTTTCAACTACCCAAGCTTAACGGAGTTACTATCTGTTGGTTAAATTTCCTGGTTTTCTACTGTCATCCTTTTACTTCCGCCTTTTTGTACCCTCCTACTTTACATGTTTCTTTCGACAACGAATATGTGGACTTTTAAAACCCCAGTCTGACAATGTATGTCTTTTGCATGAATTCATTTACATTTAATGCAGTTAGTGAACTTTTAAAGTTTATTTTTACCTTCTAATTTTGAACTATTTGTCCAACTTACTCCATTTCTTTTTAATATTTTCTTTCCCTTTTAAAGATGTATTAATTTTTAACTGTTGCATTTTTTTTTCCTTTACTAGTTAGGACTTTATACATTTTTCTTCCTCTTTTTTTCAATACTCACTCTTAATTACCCTGTTGTGGAATCTGGAGTCGCAGAAAACGCCTCAGAGGACACTCAAGACAGTGGAGTGCAGTTTGTTACCGCTCTCCCTGCCCTGGGAAGCCCTGGGGGCTCAGACGGTAAAGCGTCTGTCTACAATGCGGAAGACCTCGGTTCCAGCCCTGAGTTGGGAAGATCCCCTGGAGAAGGAAATGGCAATCCACTCCCGGACTGTTGCCTAGAAAATCCCATGGACAGAGGAGCCTGGTAGGTCCATGGGGTCACAAAGAGTCGGACACGACTGAGCGACTTCACTTCACTTCACTTCATGATCCTTAGTTATTTAGATTTATTCACATACTAGTCTGTTTCTCTTTAATCCATCTTGCATCTCATACTGGAACCAGTCTCCTTCTGCCTGACTTGGATTTTTCAGAATATTCTTTAGAGGAAATTTTTACTGGCACAACCTCTCTCTGTTTTTGCTTGAGTGAAACTATATTTATTTTCTGTAACGTCGTCTTACAACATACTTTTCTGAGTACAGAACTCTAGGCACACAGTTTTTCCTCTCAGTGCACGGGAGTTTCTCCCATCATTTGACCTCCATTGTTGCTCTTGAAAAGTTGCCTGGTGGGCTAGCTATTCTTTTGATGTAATTTGTCCTTTTCTCTGTGATTTTTAAAGGCTTTCTGTCTCTTTTTATGTGGTCTTGGGTCTATGATGTACTTAGATGTAGATTTCTTTTTATTTATTTTGCTTAAGAGTTGTTAGAATTCCCGATTTTTGTGAATACAGCATTTAAAAAATTATTTCTGGAATTCTCTGCCTTATCTTTCATTGCTGAAGCAATCTAATCCAGTCTTCCCATACCCATACTGTCTCCATCTTTCTGGAACTATAATTAGTTAAATCTTTTCATTCCTTCTTCCTCTGTATCTGTCCTTCTATGTTCTCAATCTTGTCTTTCTGAGATACATTTGGCTGATATTTTTCTAGTCTATTTTCCAGTTCACTAAATCCTTCTTTAGCTGTGCTGAATTTGTTGTTTAAACAGTTCATTGAGTTTTTAGCTTCGGTTGTAGTTTCAATTATTTCTAGATGTTCTATTTGAGTTTTTTAACTCCACACAGTCATGCTATATAGACATTCTTTTAGAAAAAAAATTAGACTATATACCTTTCTTGCTTAAAAAGCCTTTAAAGTCTTCCTACAATATTTTAAAAGTTGAAAGGAAGAAGAAAAGAAAGGCAAGAAGAGAAAGAAAGGAAAGAAACTCTCTCCAAGGCTGAATATGATCTGGATGCTGCCCGTCTCTCTGATTTTATCTTGCATCTTCCTTTATTTCACTCAATACAGTCAAGGCCCTCTGGTTTCCTTTCTGATTTCCAAAAGCAAAGTTCCTTCCTCTGCACTTTTATTTCTCCTACGCTGGCCTTTGACATGGTTGAATACTTCCCTTCATGTTATCTCTTTAGTGAGACTACGTCTGACCACACTATTTGATCTGCACTCCATTCTCACTCTATATTCTCCCATTTTGTTTTCATAACACTATTACCATCTGAAAATGTTTGTTTCTTGGTTTACTTATTATCTGTCTTCTCTTGGTAACAAGAAACTCTTTGAGAACAAGGATTTTGTTTCTTTCATTCATCTCTAATTTCCACCTAGCAGAGTGTGTGGCATATAGTAATCACTTAATAAATGTTGATTTAATTAATCAACAAAGTAGTGAATGATTGAATGAATGTATTAAGGTTGTATAGTAGATGATGGTAAAGTTCCACCTGTAACCACATTGTCAACACAGAAAACACTTCATTTGCATATACTTTAGTTTAATAAACCATTCTTGAATTCCATCATTAAGAGAACTCTGAACTTGTGAAATGATAAATTCTTTTCTAAATCTTAGAGCTTAATAGTGGAAGTACCTTGCTCTTACAGACTGTAAGGGTATACTGTGTACTTGGTATATTTGGTTGGCAGAATGGGTAGAATTTACTCAGGAAGTGCTGGATTCCACTTTCTTCAAAGTATATCTTTGTGATCCAATTATCTATTACTGCAATGCAACATGGAGAAGGCAATGGCACCCCACTCCAGTACTCTTGCCTGGAAAATCTCATGGATGGAGGAGCCTGGTAGGCTGCAGTCCATGGGATCACTAAGAGTCAGGCACAACTGAGTGACTTCACTTTCACTTTTCACTTTCATGCATTGGAGAAGGAAATGACAGCCCACTCCAGTGTTCTTTCCTGGAGAATCCCAGGGATGGAGGAGCCTGGTGGGCTGCCATCTATGGGGTTGCACAGAGTCAGACACGACTGAAGTGACTTAGCAGCAGCAGCAGCAATGCAACAGGACCACAATGAATGCTATAAAAGTAAAGGTATTTGTTTTATATGAATAAACCTGAGAGTATTGTATCTGGTGGTTCTTTTGTATTCATACTGGGCTTTGCCCCCAAAAACTAAAGTGTAAAGTGAAAGTAAAGTTGCCCAGTCATGTCCAACTCTTTGCGACTCCATGGGCTGTAGCCTACCAGGCTCCTCCGTCCATGGGATTTTCCAGGCAAGAGTACCGAAGTGGAGTGCTATTTCCTTCTCCAGGGGATCTTCCCCACCCAGGGATCGAACCCAGGTCTCCCGCACTGCAGACAGACGCTTTAACATCTGAGCCACCAGAGAAGCTATATTCAGTAAATTCTTAATTGATTGGATCTAAATCTAATACTTTTAAAGACCAATGCTAATAAAGAGCTAAGGAGAAGAAACTTTACCTGCCATTTCTTGTCATCAGACAGGCCAACTATTATGCAATATCATTACATTTTCCATGGTCCTCTTAAGTTAATAATTAAGTTAGAAGTAAAAGAGAGAACCAGTGCTATTTAGTTGTTAGATTTTCACAACTTTTTAGCTTTTGTCAGAAGGTATACGACTTGGATATGAACACATTTTCCTGTGAGTTCATATTTGTACAGATGACACTTAAAGAGTAGTACCAAACATTCTTTATTAATTCCTATTCATTGGTGTAAAGACAGTAAGCTTTTACAAGACTTCTTTTTGGTGTATGCAATTGTGCCTTTAAATAGTGGTTCTTAAATTTCAAAGGAGAAAATAAATTTTTAATCCATTAGAATACAAGTCTTCTGAAAGTTCTCCAACTGGCTCCTGTTGGTTTTAAGTCAATAGTTCCTATTATTATTATTATGCTAGTTTTAGAAAGAAACAAATCTTCCACAGACCTCAATCTACCCTTCCCTTTTACATTACCTTACTGTGATGATTCTGTAAAGCAAACACATTTGCTCCGTTTTCTTGCTAAGTATATGCGTAAATAATAGTGCACATATACTCTCTGCCAGGATTGTGAAATGAATAACACTAATATGCCTTTCAAATTCATGCACTGTGGCTCAGATGGTAAAGACTCTGCCTGCCATGCAGGAGACACAGGTTGGATCCCTGGGGCAGGAAGATGCCCTGGAGAAAAAGGAATGGCAACCCACTTTAGTATTCTTGTCTGGAGAATTCCATGGACAGAGGAGCATGGTGGGCTACAGTCCATGGGGTCAAAAAGAGTCAGACATGACTAAGTGACTAACACACACACACACAATATGCCCTCCAAAATAGAATGCTTTTGCTCTGTATATAAGGAAAATAAGTTTATATACCAATTTTAAAATCAGATTATCTTCCTGCTCAAAATTAAGGGCACTGACTCTAATACTCAGTCCTGGCTAATTGTACAAAATTTTTATTTCAGTGACTCATTCAATAAGTATTTATTGAGTATATGTAAATATGTAGGCTCTGTTCTAGGTGCTTGGGATATACTATGAGCAAAAGAGACAAAGATTCCTGCCTTTATAGAAACTGCATTCTGTTGACAATAAATATAAATAAGTTATATATGTAGCACAGCTTTCTTATCCATTCGTCTGCTGATGGACATCTAGGTTACCATGTCCTGGCTATTATAAACAATGCTGCGATGAACACTGGGGTACACGTGTCTCTTTCAATTCTGGTTTCCTCGGTGAAAAAGGAATCTCCACACTGTTCTCCATAGTGGCTGTACTAGTTTGCATTCCCACCAACAGTGTAAGAAGGTTCCCTTTTCTCCACACCCTCTCCAGCATTTATTGCTTGTAGACTTTTGGATTGCAGCCATTCTGACAGGCGTGAAATGGTACCTCACTGTGGTTTTGATTTGCATTTCTCTGATAATGAGTGATGTTGAGCATCTTTTCATGTGTTTGTTAGCCATCTGTATGTCTTCTTTGGAGAAATGTCTATTTAGTTCTTTGGCCCATTTTTTGATTGGGTTGTTTATTTTTCTGGACTTGAGCTACATAAGTTGCTTGTATATTTTTGAGATTAGTTGTTTGTCAGTTGCTTCATTTGCTATTATTTTATCCCATTCTGAAGGCTGTCTTTTCACCTTGCTTATAGTTTCCTTTGTTGTGCAGAAGCTTTTAATTTTAATTAGGTCCCATTTGTTTATTTTTGCTTTTATTTCCAATATTCTGGGGGCTGGGTCATAGAGGATCCTGCTGTGATGTATGTCAGAGAGTGTTTTGCCTATGTTCTCCTCTAGGAGTTTTACAGTTTCTGTTCTTAGGTTTAGATCTTTAATCCATTTTGAGTTTATTTTTGTGTATGGTGTTAGAAAGTGTTCTAGTTTCATTCTTTTATAAGTGGTTGACCAGTTTTCCCAGCACCACTTGTTAAAGAGATTGTCTTTAATCCATTGTGTGTTCTTGCCTCCTTTGTCAAAGATAAGGTGTCCATAGGTGCATGGATTTATCTCTGGGCTTTCTATTTTGTTCCATTGATCTATATTTCTGTCTTTGATGAGGTGGATGAAACAGGAGCCTATTATACAGAGTGAAATAAGCCAGAAAGAAAAACACCAACACAGTATACTAACGCATACATATGGAATTTAGAAAGATGTTACCGATAACCCTGTATGCAAGACAGCAAAAGAGACACAGATGTATAGAACAGTCTTTTGGACTCTGTGGGAGAGGGCGAAGGTGGGATGATTTGGGAGAATGGCATTGAAACATGTATAATATCATATATGAAATGAATCGCCAGTCCAGGTTCGATGCATGATACTGGATGCTTGGGGCTGGTACACTGAGACGACCCAGAGGGATGGTATGGGGAGGGAGGGGGGAGGGAGATTCAGGATGGGGAACATGTGTATACCTGTGGCAGATTCATGTTGATGTATGGCAAAACCAATACAATATTGTAAAGTAATTAACCTCCAATTAAAATAAATAAATTTATATTAAAAATAAACCAACATTTTCAATTAAAAAAATAAGATAGTATACTTGAAGATTTAAACTATTATGCAATAAAGGAGAGAGCAAGGTAAGGAGGACAGAGAGCTTTGATGATGTTTTAAGTGTATGGCCTCATGAGAAGGTAACATTTGAGCAGAGACCTGAAGGAGATGAGGTAGGCAGGCTTGTGGATTTCTGAGAAAAGCACACCCCAGGCAGAGAGAGTTCATGGAAAGGCTCTGTAGTAGCAGGAAGGCTCCTGGACTGTTTAAAGAGCAGAGACAGTTGTGTGGCTGGAGATGAAGTCAGAAAAGCAACATCAGTGAAGCTGAAGGTGGGTCTGATCACATATAGCCATACAGGCGCTTGTAAGGACTTTGGATGATACCCAGAATGAAATGAGTAGCAATTTTCTGGGTTTTGACCAACAGCAAGATATGACTTTTAAAAAGAACAATGGTGACTGCTGGTCCGAGACAGAAGTGGTAGGACAAGGATTAAACTAAGAAGGTTATTTAGGAATTGGGGCAATTATGAATGGCACTTGAAAATCTAAGTTTTATAATCTAGTTTACATAAACTTAATTCTCTAGGAAAGGATTTATACCTAGTGGCCTGACAAAATTGATGCCAGATAAATCTGACTGCAAATCTACCAAGTGAATCTTGAACTATTGAACCATACTGAACTATATTTTATATCTGGACTGTGGCACAAAAATAAAACATGCTAACCCTAGACATATGGTCTCATCATGCATCTGAAGACAACAAAGGGGGAATTTTCCCCTCTGCGTTACTGGCCTGTTTCCCTTTCAGTCCTCTCTCTCTCCTCAGTCTGTGATAATTATATGCTCATACACATAGGTGAAATCATTAGGATTATCACATACATGTGACAGAAGTACCATTTGTTTTGACCTGACTTCTTCCAAAGTCCAGTAGAAGAGGTATCTGTCTTCTATTGACCATTAGAAAGCGTATGGTTTTTTTTAATAAACTAAACCTTCATCCGTGGTAAAGATATGGATGCAAATATATTATCAAAAGTCTATTTTATAATTTTTAAAACCTTATGTATTTATATATCAAGAGAATAAATTGAAAGCATTTTTAACATGTATCCAAAGAGATAAGGCTTCCCAGTTGGCTCAGGCAGTAAAGAATCTACCTGCAGTGCAGGAGACCCAGGTTCGATCCCTGGATCAGAAAGATCTGGAGAAGAGAATGGCGACTCACTCCAGTACTCTTGCCTAGAGAATCCCAGGGACTAGGGAGCCTGGCGGGCTGCTGTCTATGGGGCCGTACAGAGACGGACACGACTGAAGTAACTTAGCAAAAAAAAAAAAAAGAGAGAGAGAGATAAGGCTTCCCAGTTGGCTCAGGAGGTAAAGAATCTACCTGCAGTGCAGGAGACTCAGGTTCGATCCCTGGGTCAGAAAGATCTCCTGGAGAAGAGAATGGCAACCCACTCCAGTATTCTTGCCTGGAGAATTCCACGGACAGAGGAGCCTGGTGGGCTACAGTCTATGGGGTCACAAAGAGTCAGACATGACTGAGCAGCTAACACACATACACAAAGAGATCAGTTAAAAAAAATTAGCCACAGTCTATATGATCTAGGCACCCAATCTTAAGTCTTCTCAGCCCCTTAGCTTCCAAAGATCTAATCAGACTGAAAGCCTTTTCGTTTCCAGTGAAAGCTGTGTTCCCTGGCCCCAGGGCTCTTGCATGTACTGTTCCCTTTTCTTGGGGAGATCCATTTTACCCCTTACTTCAGCAGGCTCTCTCTTACTCATTTGTCAGGGCACACAGTAGATAGCGCTGCCTGCAGAAGCTCTCCCTGTCATCTTAATCCTGTGTCTCCATGGTCCACTGGATAACCCCCATCACAGTGCTTCTCACATTCTACCAAAGGTGCTTGTTTTCTTACCTAACCACCAGACCACGAGCTTTGCGTGATGGCAGATGTCATGTATTTTTGTTTTCACAACCTGAGCAGCTAACACAGGCCTGGCACATCAGTTCAGTAAATCAGTCGTGTCCTACTCTTTGTGACCCCATGGACTGCAGCACGCCAGGCTTCCCTGTCCATCACCAACTCATGGAGCTTGCTCAAGCTCATGTCCATTGAGTTGGTGATACCATCCAACGAATTCATCTGGTACATATAGGTATCTAATAAAAAAATGAGCCTTGTCTATAGCTTTCCTCAATATTTATCATCTTGCCTATTTCCAAATATCAGTCAGTGCTGGGCACTGACCTGAATGTAGGGGACAGAAGTGACTGTGAGGTTCAGTAAAACACCTATACGTGGAGATTAGATGCTACAGGGTTTCCATATACCAAAAAAATGTTTTCATTAAAAAAGAGATCAAGGCTTCCCTGGTGGCTAAGGGTGGCTAATGCAGGCGACATGGGTCTGAGCCCTGATCTGGGAAGATCCCATATGCCGGAAATAACAAAGCCCGTGTGCCACAGCTCCTGAACCAGCGCTCCAGAGCCCATGAGCCACAACTACTGAGCCCACGTGCAGCAACAACTGAAGCCCAAGCACCCTAGAGCCTGTGCTCTGCAACAGCGGAAGCCAACACAACAAGAAGCCCACACAGCTCAACTAGAGAGCAGCCCCGCTCTCTGCAGCTAGAGAAAAGCCGGTGCAGCGGTGAAGACCCAGCTGACAAAAAACAAAATAAATCAATTAAATTACTTTTTTAAAAGATCATACCATGCAGTGGAGAAGAAAATAGGGACGAGTGGATAAGGTCTGTGGGCTCTTTACCTTACAAAAGATTAACGATTTTGTTTAATATTTTGACTTGATATTTATTACCCACAGTGAAAACTGCAAGTCTACAGAGTCTGATTCTATAAACATCTTTATAAAGCAAATTTCTTTCCATCTGAGATATCTGCTACGTGCATTCTCTCACATGCTGAGTAAAGACTGGTGTAGGAGATGGGACTGGGAACTCATGAGACCGAAGCGTAGTCCACACGTCTACAAGAGTCCATGTTTTCTGAGCCATAAAATACTTGTATTTGTGATTTACCACTTCTCATTGCATAAAATGGTGGCATTGCGAACAGCCTTGATGAAAAGCAAAATGTCCTCAAGTTTAACCCTGGTTGCTGTGCCGATGAATCAGGAACTGGAACTAAATCCTAATAACATCAGCCAATGTGGGTAACAAACAGCCTCCCAGAGTTTACAGCTGTACTGAGAGTGGACGCGAAAGTATGAATTAAAGGAACAAGAGACTCAGCGCAGCACTGCTCCGGGTGGGAGGGAGAATCCCTTTACCACCAGAAGGCTTCCTTGTTGGCCATTTTCTTCATCCTTCTGCACCCCGGGCCCTTGACATTCCGGGTTCCATGTTGAAAAACGGGGTGGACGCTCAAGTAGTGGGTGGGAAGAATTCTGAGGCTTCTTAAAGAGGGATTTGGGATAAGAAGCCATGGCTGGCAGTACTCGAGAGCATCAGGACAGGCTGACCACGGTACAAGGAGTCACGAGGTGTGATGAGAAAGCAGTGGAGAGCTTTGGCAGAGAAGCAACCTGACATCCGTCATGTCCTGGCAGCATGTGGGAAGTAGAAAGTTAAATTAAAAGTTATGGTAGGAAGATGCAGCCATAGTGCAGTAAGAGATGCTGGTGGTTTAGCCCAGGGTGGTAGTGGTGGAAACAGGGAGGGGTTCCCCCCCTGGAACTGGTCAGCTGGATTCTGGGTTGTATGAGGGGGATGTAAGATAAAGGAGTTAAGGATGGCAAAGATTTGTGGCCCAAACAATGGGAAGGATGGAGTTGCCACTTCCCCAGATGGGAGAAACTACAGGAAAATGGGGATGGGTTAATAGGGGAAAAATAGCTCACAAAGTCTAAAATTTTGATTTGGACACAAAAAGCTAAACCTCCATCAGAGCTATTAAGTAGGCATTTGGGGATAGAAATCTAGAGTGTGGAGGAGAGATCAAGACAGGAGATACACATTTAACAATATACAAATAATATTTAATGTCTTGAGAGTGGATGAGAATGTGTGGGGAGTGAACACACATTGGAAGAAGAAGTGGGCCCTGGGTTCTTAGCATCAGGAGGCTTCTATGGTGAAAAGGACACAGCACAGGAAACTGAGAAGCAGCCAGTAGTAGAGAACCAAGAGGAGGTGGTTCCCGGAAGCTGGGTGATGTGCTTTAAGAAGGAGGGTAGTGTCAGCTATACACACACGTTCATGCATACACACACACACACAGAATAAAACGGGAAAATCTGAACAACTGTTGATAAATCTGGTTGAACATGGGAAATATATGTGTTATTGTGGCAATTTTTCTGTACGTTTGAAATTATTTTAAAATAAAAAGTTGTAAAAAGAGATCATGGTGGGAAAGAAAGTGGAGACAGCGCATACAGGGGACACTTTTGAAAAGGGAAGCAGAAGATTGGACTGATGGAGGGAGTGAAGTGTGTGATTAAGGGAGGTTTTTGTTTTTTTTTTAAGGTGGGAGATAAAGTATGCTGTGGGCTTCCCTGATGGCTCAGTGGTAAAGAATCTGCCTGCAATGCAGGAGACCCAGGTTTGATTCCTGGGTTGGGAAGATTCCCTGGATAAGGGCATGGCTACCCACTCCAGTACTCTTGCCTGGAGAATCCCACGGACAGAGGAGACTGGTGGGCTACAGTCCATGGGGTCACACAGAATTGGACACGACTGAAGCCACTAAGCAGCAGCAGCAGCGAGGTATGCTGTATGCTGATGGCAAAGCTTGAGTGAACAAGGAAATATTCATGATGCCAGAGAGAAGGGAGTTGCTAGAGGCCTGCCCTGATCTTCTGAATTATAAGGGCGTCTCCTCATCCACTTCTCATCCATCACAATAATATTCTATGACATTCTCAAGGGTATCTGGGCTTCCAGACCCTGGGTATGCTAGGGAATAGAAGCTTCTCTCCTTTCTTGCTTGTTTCCCAAAGATCTTGTGACAAACTGAAAAAAGCACCGTTACCTCTTAAAATGAAACTAATGTATACTTGTATCAAATCCGAATACCTCATAATCACACAAAGCTGTCCAAGTTTCTCTCCTTCCCCTTTAGTCCTAGCCTGTAAAGGATGCCTCTGTTTTCAGTTAGATGCGTGGCTTCCATATGTTCCACTGGATGCATAAACACACACATATACAACACCTTTAAAAATCATTTTATACATAATTCCCCCAGCCCCCTCACCCCACCCACCTCCCCGTTATCCGAGCAAGAATGGCCCTTCAGATCAATGCATAAAGATTTACTATATTTTTTGAACATCTACATAGTAATCTAGTACATGGATATAATTTATTTATATGTTTCTCTTAAAATCGTTCTTGTATTTTCCCATACTTGTATGTTCACTTCATTGTATTCTAAAGGCTTATTCTATATCTACCATTGAACTGAGATCTGCCTACTTGTGAATTTTTCTGCTGCTGCTAATCCTTTGATGTGGTTTTCAACTTCACTGCGACCATGAACGTAGGCTTACAAAAATTTGTGAGTCTAATTTCATTAACCCTATACTTGTCTTTTTTACTGTTAAACTTTGACTCAAGGGTTTTTCTGCTTTATCCTTTAAGTAAGCATGGTGTGGTTAAAGCCTGAGTTAACTTTGTTAATAACAGAATTTTCCTAAAAGATATGCTTTTATAGGAAGCTGTGACTTTGTTTTCAAATTGTTTCATTTGGCTCCATTGTTTCTGGGCCTCAGATATGCCACCCACATCTGTGTGTTCTGTGGTATAGCAAGGGCACCTCTTAGGTTGTCATTAAGCAGCTTATGCAGACAGTCTAGAAATTTTTGCAGGGAAAAATTTAAGAAAAATTTTCATGTAAGTTCTGCCCCTCTGAAACTCGTATTCGAATTGTCAGGAATAGTTACAATCACAAGTTAAAAGCAATGAGAAAGGAAAATAGGGCATATAAATGAATGGGGTTGGGGAGAGCCTAAAGGAAGTATGCATTAACCATAAGCTTCCAGTGTACTTTTTCTTTTTTAACTTTTAACAAATATAATTTTCTTTATTTAATAAAAACATGAATATATTTATCATTTCCATTCTTAAATTCATTATTTTTTGATGAAAAAAATTTTTAATGAAAAATTCATTGAAAATAATGAATTTTCAGCTATTCCAGTTTTTAATGTTTTGGTGAGAACACTTAATATGAGATCTATTCAGATTTTTCAGTGTATAACAGCATGCAGTATAGGAGATCTCTAGAGCTTATTCATCTTGCATAACTGAGACTTTTACCCGTTATCTCATTTCCCCGAGCCTTTGGCAACAACCATTCTACGCTGCTTCTGTGAGTTTGACTGCTTTAGTTACTTCATACAAGTGCACGCTGTCACTTCAGTCGCGTCCGACTCTGTGCAGCCCCATGAACTGTAGCTCGCCGGGCTCCTCTGTCCATGGGAGTTCCTAGGCAGGAATACTGGGGAGGGTTGCCATTTCCTCCTCCAGGGACCTTCCAGGACAGGATCACACTCCTGTCTCCTGCACTGGCGGGCGGGGCCTTTACCACTAGTGCTGCCTCAGAAGCCCATATGAGTACCATCATGCAGTATTTGTGCTTCTGTGACTAGCTTATCTCAGCCTTCCTATGTTCACTGCAGCACTATTTGCAATAACCAAAATATGGAAAGAACCTGAATGCCCAATGAGCAATGAATGAATGAAGAAGATGTGGTATAAGCACACAATAGGTTACTATCCACCGACCCTGCAAAAGAAGGAAATTCTGCATATGTGACAACAAGGGATCAACCTGGAGGACATTATGTTAAATGAAATAAGCCTATAACAGTCTTGTTTAAGGGCCTCATTAGGACTCATGAATATTACGTGTTTAATTCCCATAGGGTATCCAGAAAGAGACACGTAGAAGAGCTAATACTTTGAATCCTCTGGTGAAAGACATATTCTCAGAGGGCAACTAGCTATTAACCCTTCCTGTACATTTAATTCCTGGTACAGAGTAACCAGCTTATAGAACGCGACTGTCTTTCAGTAACTGCCATGCTTGGTGACAGGCAATAAAACTAGGAGAACCAGCCAGAAACATATGTCCCATAACCTGCATCTCAAATACAAGCACTTGAAAGCGATGCATTTCCATGGTGCCTTTTCGATGCCAGTGTCAACAGTGCCTCCAGAATTTCTAGGTGGGAAGGGCGGCGATTTGAGTGTCCGGATGGCCGGGAGCCTGATCTGGGAGAGTGTTGACAAGGCAGGCATTCTGCTTCCATGGGAGGTCATCAGAGTGGCTGACGGAGGTCCTGGGGTGACGTGTGGCTGTAATCCACCCCTGGCTGTTTTTCTGATGCACCCCACCAGTTAACAGGTCTCAGCAAACCTACCGACAGGAAGTAACTTTGACCTAAGGGAAGGTCTGGCTTCATGTCACATTTGCATATTCTTTGTTTTATGTATTTATTGTTGGCTGTGCTGGGTCTCCATTGCTGTACAGAGTTGCACTAGTTGCAGAGAGCAGGGGCTACTCAAGCTGCAGTGTGTGGGCATTTCACTGGAGGGCTTCTCTTGTTGCTGAGCACGGGCTCTAGGGTGCAAGGGCCTCAGCAGTCATGGCTCTCGGGCGCTAGAGCACAGGCTCAGGAGTCACGGTGCATGGGCGTAATGGCTCCATGGCATGTGGGGTCTTCCTGGTCAAGCGAAGTGCAGTGGCTCAGTCGTGTCTGACTCTTTGCGACACCAGGGACTGTAGCCTACCAGGCTCCTCAGTCCACGGAATTTTCCAGGCAAGAATACTGGAGTGGGTTGCCATTTACTTTCCAGCAGGATCTTCCCAACCCAGGGATCGAACCCAGGTCTCCTGCATTGCAGGCAGATGCTTTACCATCTGGGCCACCGGGGAAGTCATTGGGATCTTCCTGGATCAGGGCTCAAACCCGTGTCTCCTGCATTGGCAGGTGGATTCTTATCCACTGAGCCACCAGGGAAGCCCACTATATTCTTTTCAATACAATCAAACATGTAATATATAGTCTAAACACATTTCCCTCTCTCGAGACTCATCTGGTGATGATGTAAAGATCACTTTTCACCAGGTTTCACAGCTGGAAGCACGACAGTACAGACACATTCACTGTGATCCTGGAGCTGCTGCCTTCTGCTCGTGTATAAAGCTGTCTGTTGTACTTTTCTGTTCAACTCCACAGAAAAGACTCTCACCACACATTTCCTTTTGATGTTTCTGAAGTCTCTGCACACTGAGCTTCAGTTCAGTTGCTCAGACGTGTCCGACTCTTTGTGACCCCATGAATCACAGCACGCCAGGCCTCCCTGTCCATCACCAACTTGGCGGAGTTCACCCAAACTCATGTGCATTGAGTCAGTGATGCCATCCAGCCATCTCATCCTCTGTTGTCCCCTTCTCCTCCTGCCCCCAATCCCTCCTAGCATCAGAGTCTTTTCCAATGAGTCAGCTCTTCACATGAGGGGGCCTAAGTATTGGAGTTTCAGCCTCAGCATCAGTCCTTCCTATGTGGCTGGATCTCCTTGCAGTGCAAGGGACTCTCAAGAGTCTTCTCCAGCACCACAGTTCAAAAGCATCAATTCTTCAGCACTCAGCTTTCTTCACAGTCCAACTCTCACATCCATATATGACTACTGGAAAAATCATAGCCTTGACTAGACGGACCTTTGTTGGCAAAGTAACATCTCTGCTTTTGAATATACTATCTAGGTTGGTCATAACTTTCCTTCCAAGGAGTAAGCATCTTTTAATTTCATGGCTGCAACCACCATCTGCAGTGATTTTGGAGCCCCCAAAAATAAAGTCTGATACAGTTTCCACTGTTTCTCCATCTATTTGCCTTGAAGTGATGGGACCGGAAGCCATGATCTTCATTTTCTGAATGTTGAGCTTTAAGCCAACTTTTTCATTCTCCTCTTTTACTTTCATCAAGAGGCTTTCTAGTTCCTCTTCACTTTCTGCCATAAGGGTGGTGTCATCTGCATATCTGAGGCTATTGATATTTCTCCTGGCAATCTTGATTCCAGCTTGTGCTTCTTCCAGACCAGCGTTTCTCATGATGTACTCTGCATATAACTTAAATAAGCAGGGTGACAATATACAGCCTTGACGTACTGCTTTTCCTATTTGGAACCAGTCTGTTGTTCCATGTCCAGTTCTAACTGTTGCTTCCTGACCTGCATGCAAGTTTCTCAGGAGGCAGGTCAGGTGGTCTGGTATTCCCATCTCTTTCAGAATTTTCCACAGTTGATTGTGATCCACACAGTCAAAGCTTAGGTGACTCTAATTAGAATCTTCTCTCTGGCTATGCTCAAGGATGCATGGCCTTATACAGTTTGGTAAACCTGGAATTTCTAGGTTTATGCTTCACGAAGACTGGTTGGCTCTTTCATTCCCTTTTCTTGAAGCCCCCTATCCCAGGGGATTGGGACAAGTAGCTAGTACCAGCTCTAAGGAGGCAGTAGTTACCTGTTGGTGTGAGATGTAGGGTGCTGGGGTGATCTGGGTACAATCAGTGGTCCAAAACCATTAACTGAGTATCTGCTTTGTGCCACAGCAGACACAAGGGGTGTAAGATGACATCCAACATAAGGCCAGAAAATATGGGGGAACCAGAAATAGACCTGTATGAATCAAGGCTAAGAGGAGATGAAGCTTGTGAAAAAAACAGTTAACAAAGCAGTAGGGCCCAGACTGTGAAGGGCCTTCATAGCCAAGCTGAAGAGCTTTAGTTGGCACCTGTGAATCAGTGACCCTCAAAGCATGGCCACCAACCAGCTCGGTCCGCATCGCCTAGGAACCTATTAGAAATGCTCCTAGACCTATGGCACCAGCAACTCTGAGGACAGAGCCCAGTGGCCCCTGTGTTAAGCTCAGCATGTATTTCTGATACACCAAATTTTGAGAACCACTGCTCTGATGACAGAAAGGCCCGGTGCTTGTGCTTAGTCATGTCCAACTCCTAGAAATCCTTTGGATTGCAGCCCGCAGTGTACTCTGTCCATGGTATTTTTCAGGCAAGAATACTAGAGTGGGTTGCCATTTCTTTCTCTAAGAAAGGCCAGGTAGGGTTTATTCTTTTATAAAAACTTTTATGGTGATATAATTCACATGCTGTGCAAGTCACTTGCTTAAAATATACAATTTAATGATTTTTACTATTTTCACAGAATTGTGCATCTAGCAATGCAACCTAATGTTCAGTTCAGTTCAGTTCAGTTGCTCAGTCATGTCCGACTCTTTGCGACCCCATGAATTGCATCACGCCAGGCCTCTCTGTCCATTACCAACTCCCGGAGTTCACTCAGACTCGTGTCCATTGAGTCTCATCCTCATCCAGCCATCTCATCCTCTGTCATCCCCTTTTCCTCCTGCCCCCAATCCCTCCCAGCATCAGAGTCTTTTCCAATGATAATGTTAGGACATTGTCATCATCCCCAAAAGAAAGCCCATCCTTCACAGCGGTCACTCTTCATTCCCTTCCCACTCAACCCCTAGCCCCAAGCAACCACTACGCTGCTCTCTGTCTCGGTGGATTTGCTTGTTACAGACTTCTCACATAAATGGAATCACACAGCGCAGTCTTTCGTGGCTGGCTTCTTTTACTCAGCGTAATAGGTCACCCATGCTGTATCAGAACTTCCTTTTTTATGGCCAAATAATACTCCACCGTATAGCTATATCACATTTTGTTTATCCATTTGTCCACTGGGGAACATGTGTGTCGTTCCTACTTTTTGGCTATTATAAGTAATGCTGTTGTGAAATCTGTGGGCACATCTTCATGTTTTCATTTCTCTTGGGTAAATAATCTGGAAGAGTTTTGAGAACAGGAGTGACACAGCTGGGCTTCCCAGGTGACACTAGTGGGAAAGACCCCGCCTGCCAATGCAGGAGGCGTGACAGATGTGGGCTCCATCCCTGGGTCGGGAAGATCCCTGGAGGAGGGCATGGCCACCCACTCCAGCGTTCTTGTCTGGAGAATCCCATGGACAGAGGAGCCTGACAAGACTGAAGTGGCTTAGCACGTGACGTGGCCAGCTCTGTGTTTTCATGTATTTGTTTTCTAGTTTGGGACAATGTTCCTCATTCTTTTGTTTCCATACTATTCCAGAACACTCCGTCAGCCGCTCTTCTCACTTTTCCCATTTTAGGTAGTGGTGTCGGGATAGAAGATGGGAAATATTGGAAATATTCTCCTTTCCTTGTATCTTAAGCGTATCCTGAGCCATCCTCTTCCTCCTGCATACAGTTGAGAATCCCTGGCATAGAGGCATATGAGCGGAAGGAAAGACACGGATTAAGAAGCTGTTGTGACAAATTAGCTCACAGATGATGTATACTGGAGCCAGGGCAAGTTTAGAAGGGACGGACTTGTTGATTCTGAGCCATTATGCTTAGTGACTCAGAGCCTTCTTCCGCCAGTTTCCAACTAGGCTGCAAAGGCAAAGTCATATATATTGCATAACCTTCCCTTTGGAGTGAAATATTTTTCAGCACTGCTTTCTCTCCTGGAGGGAGAAGAGCATCACTTCTCAGGGAACTGTCTTTGCCTGCAGAACCCAAAACCACCTTGGGCACTGCTCACAGTCTCTGCGCGTTAATGTTAGAATTTTCCCTTGATGATACTTGAAGTACAAATGATTTCTGAGCCACATTAGTTTTTGGTAATTTGTTGCAAAATGCTCTGTGTTGTGAACTGATCTGTTAAAGGTGAGAAGAACTATAACACGTTAGACTCATATGGTTGCTGAAACAAAGGACTAGAAATCCAGTGATTTAATACGGTACCAATTTATTCTTTTGCAGTTCTGGAACACAGAAGTCTAAAATGAATCTTATGGGGCCACAGTTAAGACCTTGATAGGGAGTCCAGAGGCTGGGGGGTGAGGTGGGGGCAGGGAATTCTATTACTTTGGCTTTTCCAGAATCTGGAGCCACCTTCTTTGTATTCCTTGTTTTATGGCCCCTTTCTCTATTTCTAGAACCAGTGGCTTACATCTTTTCTCGCCATCTGTTTTGCTGTTTCATTCACAAGGACTTCTCTTACGCCAGCTAAGTCTCTTCTTGCATTTCTTTTATAAGACTATCTGCGATTGCGTTTAGGACTCACCCAGGTAGTCCAAGACAGTCTCCCCACCCAAGACCCTTAACTTAATCACACCTGCCAAAATCCCTTTTTCCCTGCATAGGGCAATATTCACAGGTTCCAGGCATCACAATCCTCATATCTTTGGGGGCCCCTATTCAGCCTACCTCAGCATTAAATCAGCACAGTGCTGCTTCTGGGTCTGTTCTTATCTGTTAATGAAGGGGTATATTGAGAAAAGAAGAGTAATTTGAAAGCATACAACATTTCCTGGAATCCTTTCACTCAGCAGCTTATTCACAGGGCCTGCACACTGGGCTGGGGGCCCCAAAGCGGAGGCCCCGTTTCCTGCTGCTGTGGTGGCCTTTGTGGTTTCCCAGGCCAGCAGCCCCCACCGAGCCCGCACCCCGGGGGCGCGGCCGCAGCGGCCTGTGCAGTCAGCGGAACACTTCTGAAATGAGTCACTGTGCTTTTTCTGACTGGTGGCAAACTCCTCACCTGCTTTGTTCAGCTGTCTCCAAGGCCAGTGCCACAGGAGCTATTAATAAAGTCGGCCTACTTATAGACACGTCCTTAGGTTGACCTCCATCAGGAAATCTCTGCTGGCACTTTTCCATGCATCTCAATTTTGTTATCTCTTTTCCAGAAGGGTCCCTAAATGCCTATCATGAATTTTACTGAGATATCAATGGGGGTTTGTGAGGCTCAATAAGGCAGTGTTCAGGATGCATGGTTTCTAGGCAACTTCTACCAAGAAGATGGTTCATCCCCACACCCACTGTCTCTAGCCTGGGGCAATATGCAGAGCCCTGGAATAGGTACCTCAAAGGGCAGGAAGATAAATAAGATGAAGTGCTTCAACTGTGGGAGTTTAAGATAGGTGAGGGTTTCCCAGGTGGCACTAGTGATAAAGAACCTGTCTGCCAATTTCAGAGACATAAGAGATGCGAGTTTGATTCCTGGGTTGCAAAGATCCCCTGGAGGAGGGCATGGCAACCCACTCCAGTAATCTTGCCTGGAGAATCCCATGGACAGAGGAGCCTGGTGGGCTACAGTCCACAGAGTCTCAAAGAGTCAGACATGGGTGAGCAACTAAGCACACACACATGCACGCAAGATAGGTCGGGCAGAAAGGATGTGAGCATCTAAACATGTTCGGAGACAGGCTACAGGACAGGTGTGGGTAGACCAGGGGGAGCTACTTTTTGACTGGGGCTGGGGATGGTGAATCAGGAAAGACTCTTTGGATGTGTTTGATGGACTAGAATCTACCCAGAGATCCAGTGATGGGATGAGTGTGTTCAGGGAGCAAAGACAAGGACAGAACACAAAAAGAATTGCAAGCCTGGAAGACTGAGAGATGAGTGAAAGAGGAAACAGGAAGGAAGCAAGTATCGTGTTATGCCTGGAGCTTAGAGATAGATGGGAGTAAGACAGGATGAGAGAATTGGGGGTTAGCCCCAGAGGGTCATCATGGGCAGGATTAAGGGTCCAAGGCAGACCTTGAGGGCACAGAGAGGACCGAGAGAGACATCAGAGTTCTCAACACAAAGTGATCATGAGAAACTCAGAAGGGAAACCAGGAGGCTGAACCATGCAGACGGCCAACAAAGGGAACACTTAGAGTCCCCCAGAGTGCCTAGCCAAGGAACCGCGATAAAGCTGACCTTGTCATTTTGTATTTACCTTCTGTGGTGTGAGTACATTCAAATGCCAGACACGACATTCATGAAATCTGGCAGGCTTTACAGAAGGCTATTTAGTCAAGAGAGCAGGATAAGTCAATTTATGCAACTGAATTTGGCTGATGAAACCCCTCAAAACTATGATACTCTATGCCAGGGGTCCCAGGATACAATGCCTGATGATCTGAGGTGGAGCTGATGTAATAATAATAATAATAGAAGTAAAGGGCACAGCAAATGTAATGTGCTTGAATCATTCCAAACCCACCACCACCACCTGCCCCCCCCCACCACTGGTGGAAAAATTTTCTTCCACGAAACCGCTCTCTGGTGCCAAAAAGTTTGGGGACTCTATGCACTGTGACCTATTAATGTACTTAATTCTAGATTTTATACTAAAAACCATTTTATTCATGGAAAATATGAACTGGATAGAAGATCCTAACAGTGAGCTCTTGTGTCTATAAAGCAATCAAAGAGTCCATGCAGTGGTCTGGCTATCACAGAGATTATTTTCAAATATTCATGTGCTGCTTGTCCAGTCACTTTATCACCTGCTAGTAGATAGAAGGGCTTCACTGGTGGCTCAGATGGTAAAGAATCTGCCTTCAATGCGGGAGATACCTGAGTCAGAAAGATACCCTGGAGAAGGGAATGACAACCCACTCCAGTATTCTTGCCTAGAAAATTCCATGGACAGGGGAGCCTAATGGGCTATAGTCTGTGGGGTCACGAAGAGTCAGGCATGACTGAGTGACTAACACTTTCACTTTCAGTATATATAAACAGAAAAATGGAAGCAGGGACTAAAAGTTTAACAAAAATGATTGGGGGAAATACAGCCAAGTTGAGCACATTTGGCTATGACTATTGTGAGCTGGACTGGGCCAGTTTCAGTTCAGTCGCTCAGTCGTGTCTGACTCTTTGTGACCCCATGAATCACAGCACACCAGGCCTCCCTGTCCATCACCACCTCCCAGAGTTCACTTAGACTCACATCCTTCGAGTCAGTGATGCCATCCAGCCATCTCATCCTTGATCGTCCCCTTCTCTTCCTGCCCCCAATCCCTCCCAGCATCAGAGTCTTTTCCAGTGAGTCAACTCGTCGCATGAGGTAGCCACAGTACTGGAGTTTCAGCTTCAGCATCATTCCCTCCAAAGAAATCCCAATTTAGGGAATCACAATTTGTCAGACTCTTTTTGATGACTGCTGGCAGAAGCCTCTGGAGATTAGAAGTTGGCAG
>SJYC01143434.1:0-16612 GCA_006408675.1 Madoqua kirkii
CTCAGTCGTATCCGACTCTTTGCGACCCCATGGATTGTAGCCTACCAGGCTCCTCTGTCTGTGGGATTTTCCAGGCAAGAGTACTGGAGTGGGTTGCCATTTTCTTCTCCAGGAGATCTTCCCAACCCAGGGATAGAACCCAGGTCTCCTGCATTGCAGACAGATGCTTTACCATCTGAGCCACCAGGGAAGACTCTTGCCAACAAAGGTCCGTCTAGTCAAGGCTATGGTTTTGCCAGTGGTCATGTATGGATATGAGAGTTGGACTGTGAAGAAAGCTGAGCGCTGAAAAATTGATGCTTTTAAACTGTGGTGTTGGAGAAGACTCTCAAGAGTCCCTTGGACTGCAAGAAGATCCAACCAGTCTATTCTAAAGGAGATCAGCCCTGGGATTTCTTTGGAAGGAATGATGCTAAACCTGAAACTCTAGTACTATGGCCACCTCATGTGAAGAGTTGACTCATTGGAAAAGACTCTGATGCTGGGAGGGATTGGGAGCAGGAGGAGAAGGGCATGACAGAGGATGAGATGGCTGGATGGCATCACTGACTCGATAGATGTTGAGTCTGAGTGAACTCTGGGAGTTGGTGATGGACAGGGAGGCCTGGCGTGCTGCAGTTCATGGGGTTGTAAAGAGTCAGAAACGACTGACCAACTGAACTGAACTGAACTGAACTGAAGCTACATTCACAAAGAAATACTGTGTTCTAGTTGTAAATGTGTTTCTCACAGAGAGAAGGACTAGCAATTCTGAAACTACTTAATGTGTATAGTATGAAAGATCAAATAAATAAACAGAGTAGACAGTCAGAGGCAGATTTCTCACTTTCTCAGAAAAAGAGGTTACAAATAGGAAAGAAGGAAAGCTTGTGGTTTGGGATTGGAATCAGAAGTATCAGTAAAAACTTGTGGTTTCTAATATAAGTACAAATCTGTGTGAGAATATGTGAGTAAACCTCTATCTCTTTTCTAGCTCAGAATAATCCTAGAAATTGTGATATTCCAGTAGCAAATTAGCATACTCAGCAACCAGATACTGGTTTTGAAATGTTATTCTCCAATAAAAGGACCAGGGACTCTTGGAGAAACAGCTGATTACAGGGTGCGCAGAGAAAATAAAAGATGAGCCTAGGACATTTTGTGGTATGCAAAGTACAGAAGTTCTAAAAAAGAATCACGGGTACATAACAAGCAGACATTTGGATTAGCTAACGTGAAAGGAGCTCTCAATAGCCAAAGCGGAAACAGTCTGAGCAAGAAAATAAAATATGTTAGAATTGGATGTAGCCCCAATATAGAATATCCATTAATCTGAACTGACATAAATAATACTAAGTTGAATAAGTAACTAATTGGTGGAGATGGGACAGCTCTTTCTTCTAATAAAGGAATGTAGCCAGAAGGAGGGAAATTGAAAGTCCCCACTAGTAAACATCACAGGGGCTTCCCAGGTGGTGCCGGTGGTGGAGAACCTGCCTGACGATGCAGGACACATAGGAGGCATTTGGTCCGTGGGTACGGAAGATCCCCTGGAGGAGGAGATGGCAGCCCACTCAAGTATTCTTGCCCGGAGAATTCCACGGACAGAGGAGCATGGCGGGCTGCAGTCCATGCGATCACAGACTCAGATGGGACTGAGCACGCACGCACGCACGCACGCACGCACGCACGCACGCACGCACGCACGCACAGAACAGAAGCATTTCCTGTGACCAGGAGCAACCAAGACGGGTGTGCCGGTCCACACAGGAGGCGGCACAGGCAGCCTCGGATCTTCCTGTCTGCCCACTCGGGCCTCTCTCCAGACCACCATCTGCCCCTCCTCAGCACCAAGTCAGCTTACTGTGACAGGGAAGTCGGGCACGCTTTCCCTCTCTTGAGAGTTGCAGGGGTATAAGCCTTACCTCTCACTGAGAAATGGGAACATGTTCCCCATTAAAGGAATTTCAAGGCCCAGTCAGTAGAGGAGCCTGACTTTTGTACAAGGTAACTATTGCCCAGGCAGCACCCAGTGCTCAAGAACACAAAGACTGTCTGTCAGGTGGCCCTGGTCTCCGGCTCATCCTCCCAGCCCAACTAAACCACCGGAGTTAGAAGACGCAAGATCAACGCAGACCAGTGACTCAGGAAATTTAGTTTCTAATCCTGTTTCCTGTCTTTGATGATCTGCCTCTGGAACAAAGCTCTCGGCATTTCTGTACCATGAGATTTTTCGTAAAACATCTGCTCTTCAGGCTGTTGGCTTTTAAAATGGTAACAAACAAAATCCAGTGGCTGTTACTATTCCCTGTCTCTGCTCTGAAACTCCCAGTGAAGTACAAGCAAAGAAGATCAGATTTTCTTTCTGGGTTCAGTGACCATGGAGGCTCAGAATCTGTCTGCCATGCAAGAGACCTGGGTTTGATCCCTGGGTAGGGAAGATCCACTGGAAAAGGTCATGGCAACCCACTCCAGAATTCATGTCTGGGAAATCTAATGGACAGAAGACCCTGGTGGGCTACAAGTCCATAGGATCACAAAGAGCTGGACACAGCTGAGTGAGTAACACTTTACTTTTTGGTGATAGTGGTATTTTCCAGCTCCTCTCTGATTTATCAGATATCACTGGACTTCAATGGTGGGTCAGATGGTAAAGATCCTGCCTGCCACTGTAGCAGAGGCGGTCCGATCCCTGGGTCAAGAAGGTCCTCTGGAGAAGGGCATGACAACCCTCTCCAGTATTCTTGCCTGGAGAATTCCATGGACAGAGGAGCCTGGCAGGCTATATAGTCCATATGGTGTGGCAAAGAGTCAGACACGACTACGCGACTAACACTGGACCAAGTTCCTAAAGACCTGTGACTGAGGAGACTGTGGCAGCTTGACCTCTAGCACACGCCATGGGTGTGCCATCCAATCACTGACATGGACAGCTTGCCTTTTCCACAGACAGGAACTCAAGGTTCTAAACGCCAACCAGGTGACTGGGGCAAAGAACGTGTTAGTCTAAAAGTATAACAAAATAGTTGGCATCACCTATTAGAAAGATAGTCTTCAGTGGTACAATGATTTCATTATATTTTAAAGATCTAAAGAACGTTGAAATCACACACACACAGAGCAGTCAGGTTGCACTGACTACAACAAAAAAACCTGTAGGTTACAGTCAGAAAGTTCTAGGGACTCCCCCAGTGGTCCAGTGACTAAGAGTCCACGCTTCCCATGCAGGGAGCCTGGGTTCAATCCCTGGTCAGGGAATGAGATCCCACATGCCAACTAAGAGGTCATACACTGCAGCTAAAGACCCTGTGTGCTGCAACGGAGACCGGGTGCAGCTGAATAAATAAATGAATGAAATAAATAGAAAGCTCTACAAAGTTACATCACCCGAAATCTTATTTCCAACCCCTACTAACTCTTTTCCAACAAAATCTCAAATTCTGAATGAAAAAAAAATGACTTAGGGTAGCTGTTCCCAACTTAGATGACAGCCCCTGGATTTTGAGGATGATTCACGGTCTTTACTTGTCAGTACAAACCACTTCGCTTTTCCTTTTGACTCAGCCTTGCAGTGGGAAGGAGGGCATCGTGAATCAAATTTTTAAAACCACTCATTCCTAGCTGACTTCTACACACTCTGAAATAGAAGAACTACCAGTGCAGTAGAGGAATATTACAGGTGATGACAGAATAAACTGGTTAGCCAGAAGGATTTTCATCCCACCTGAATTACCATCCCTCTACCTGCTCAGTTTTTGTTATAAACATGAAATTCAGCAGTCATCTGTTATATATGTTGATTACTGAGGGTATGCATTTGTCTCCTTTAGATTTTTCTTTTATAAAATGACTGAAAGTGTTAGTCACTGAGTCATGTCCAACTCTTTGTAACCCCATGGACTGTAGCCTACCAGGCTTCTCTCTCCATGGGATTCTTTTGGCAAGAACACTGGAGTGGGTTGCCATTTCCTTCTCTAGGGGATCTTCCTGACCCAGGGATTGAACCTGGTCTGCATTGCAGGCAGATTCTTTACCATCTGAGCCACCAGGGGAGCCCACAAATGATAGAAGCCCTTAATAAAATATTCTCAAGGTGACAAGTTTATTGTCTTCTCCCTGCCCTGACTAATGGGGAAATGATGCAGTGACACCTGTGACTGAGGAGACTGTGGCAGCTTGACCTCTAGCACACGCCATGGGTGTGCCATCCAATCACTGACATGGACAGCTTGCCTTTTCCACAGACAGGAACTCAAGGTTCTAAACGCCACCAGGTGACTGGGGCAAAGAACGTGTTAGTCTAAAAGTATAACAAAATAGTTGGCATCACCTATTAGAAAGATAGTCTTCAGTGGTACAATGATTTCATTATATTTTAAAGATCTAAAGAACGTTGAAATCACACACACACAGAGCAGTCAGGTTGCACTGACTACAACAAAAAAACCTGTAGGTTACAGTCAGAAAGTTCTAGGGACTCCCCCAGTGGTCCAGTGACTAAGAGTCCACGCTTCCCATGCAGGGAGCCTGGGTTCAATCCCTGGTCAGGGAATGAGATCCCACATGCCAACTAAGAGGTCATACACTGCAGCTAAAGACCCTGTGTGCTGCAACGGAGACCGGGTGCAGCTGAATAAATAAATGAATGAAATAAATAGAAAGCTCTACAAAGTTACATCACCCGAAATCTTATTTCCAACCCCTACTAACTCTTTTCCAACAAAATCTCAAATTCTGAATGAAAAAAAAATGACTTAGGGTAGCTGTTCCCAACTTAGATGACAGCCCCTGGATTTTGAGGATGATTCACGGTCTTTACTTGTCAGTACAAACCACTTCGCTTTTCCTTTTGACTCAGCCTTGCAGTGGGAAGGAGGGCATCGTGAATCAAATTTTTAAAACCACTCATTCCTAGCTGACTTCTACACACTCTGAAATAGAAGAACTACCAGTGCAGTAGAGGAATATTACAGGTGATGACAGAATAAACTGGTTAGCCAGAAGGATTTTCATCCCACCTGAATTACCATCCCTCTACCTGCTCAGTTTTTGTTATAAACATGAAATTCAGCAGTCATCTGTTATATATGTTGATTACTGAGGGTATGCATTTGTCTCCTTTAGATTTTTCTTTTATAAAATGACTGAAAGTGTTAGTCACTGAGTCATGTCCAACTCTTTGTAACCCCATGGACTGTAGCCTACCAGGCTTCTCTCTCCATGGGATTCTTTTGGCAAGAACACTGGAGTGGGTTGCCATTTCCTTCTCTAGGGGATCTTCCTGACCCAGGGATTGAACCTGGTCTGCATTGCAGGCAGATTCTTTACCATCTGAGCCACCAGGGGAGCCCACAAATGATAGAAGCCCTTAATAAAATATTCTCAAGGTGACAAGTTTATTGTCTTCTCCTGCCCTGACTAATGGGGAAATGATGCAGTGACCTTGATGAACAATGCTTGCAAGGTGATTTTAGAAAACTGGAGAAGTGGGGCTTCCTAGGGGAGCTATGGGGTTGGGCTCCCACCATGGTTACCAGAACACAGAAGGACATTTCCTGGTCCCATTTGAAGTTAAATTCTGGTTGCACCAAGGAAGGAAAGAAATGATCAGATGGTAGGGCTCTCTTTTATTTTAATCAGAGCAAAATTACTTAACAATATTGATACATCAACATGAGTCGGCCATAGGTATGTATATGTCCCCTCCATGTCCCTCCCCATCCCACCCCCCTAGGTTGTGACAGACCACCAGCTTTGGGTCCCCTGCACTAACAGGTCTTTTGGGAGGACCCGAGAACCCTCAGCACTCATTCCAGACCAAGAGGGAGATGGACTGTCTAATGTGTGTGGGCCAAGGGTCTCCAAAATAAAATGTGCGTTTGAGGAAAATTAAAGTGGGTCAGTGGTAAAGAATCCGCCTGCCCATCCAGGAAACGCAGGAGACATGGGCTCAATCCTTGGGTCAGAAAGGTCCCCTGGAGAAGAAGATGGCAACTCACTCCAGCATGCTTTCCTGCCTGGGAAACCCATGGGCAGAAGAGCTGGGAAGGCTAAGGTCCACGGCATCTCAAAAGAGCTGGACATGACTTAGTGACTGAACAGCAACAACAACCATGTTGTTTATTTAACTCTGTTAAGAATAAAATACTAAAACGTATATTAATTCTGTTAATAATAAAATATTAACTCTGTTAATAATAGAACTATTTAACTCTATTTCAAAACACATAATTATTAGTTGGCTGATCCACAGGGACCACCAATTCTTTTATAAATCTTTAAATTTTTTTTTAAAATTTTCAAATTGGAGGATAATTGCTTTACAATATTGTGTTGATTTCTGCTGTACAGCAATACAAATCAGTCATATCTATGTATATCCTCTCCTTCTTGAGCTTCCCTCCCACCCCCGCCCTATCCCACCCCTCCAGGTCATCACAGAGTGCCAGGCTAGACTCCCTGTGCTATGCAGCAGCGCCCCACCAGCCCTCTACCCTACAAGGCATTGTACATGTTAGTGCCCCTGTCTCAATTCCTCCCACCCTCTCCTTCCTCTGCTGTGCCCATGAGTCTGCTCTCTATGTCTGTGTCTCTATTCCTCCCCTGAAAATAGGTTGATTTCCTTATTTTCAAGTTATTAATTTTGATTCTTTTTAATGTCCTATTGAGTAGGTCTTTGAATAATTTTCAAGGAAGGCCGTGGGAGTGAAATTGCTTCTAATTCTCAGATATTTGAAGATATCTTTCCACGGCCTGTACTCATGGATTAAATCTGGCTTGGAATGGTATGCTTAAATCATGAGGTTTCCTCTTTCTAGGAGCAGGTCCTAGTCCATTTGGAGCTGGTGAATAAGAATTGAAGCTAGTCTTGTCTTCTGTTATTTGTTGATAAACTATTACTTTCTGTCTTGTTGCTTAAACGATATTCTCTTCATTATAGACTTGCAAACTATCCCCAGGTATGGGTATTTTTTTCCATTAAAATTTTGATTTTTGACACTAGGGAAGATACTTTTCTTCTGTGTTGATTATTGTATCTGCTCCTTTGTTCCTGCATTTTCAGGAATATTTCTTCTCTGTAGGTTGCATTTTGACTGTTTCCACTCTGTTGATGGTCATCTTGTGACCTTCATCCTTTACTTCTGCAGTCTTGGACAGCTCATCCATAGGTTACATTGTCTCCACTGTTCTGCTCACTAGCACCTCTAGACCGTCTTGACGGCACCCTTCTCTTATGTTGGCTGGTACCATGTTTGATAACGGCAGGGAATGCGGAGTGACTTAAACCCACCTGAATATGTCCTTGGCATCTGCCAGGGCTTCACCTCAGACTTACACCTGGAGGATGGACCAGTTTGCACAAACATGGTCCAGCTTCCAGTGGGTACGCATCAGTCTGTCTTATTCACCCAAGTGATCTGGACCACCTCTGCTGCAGGGCTCTTCTGCTGAAGAGCATTTCCTAAGAGAATACCCATCCCACAATGTGGCATGCATCCTCCTCCCGCTCTTCGTTGTCCTTGGTGATGCTGTCCTGGGACATGTGATCTTGACATTCATAGTAAAAGAGATGAACTGAAGCTGTGGGGGAAGTTTCGTGGGAACCAGTTCTGGTCCTCTTGGAACCTAATTCCTTTGCAGAGGAGAGCAGTGCTCTGATTTCAGGCTATGGTAGTCCTGAGTCTCCAAGTCCGGGCAGAAAGTAGATAAGTGAGCCTCCTTTTAGGGTCATCTTGTCTATTCCATGTTGAGATTAGGAGATGAAACAGATATTTCTGGGGTGGGGGTGGGGGTTTCCTCCAATAACTCCATTGGCACCATACTTAGAAATTACCTCTAGACTTCCATCAAAGCTGATGCAAGGTTTTATGTTTTCTCAGAACATCATGGGCACTTCAGTAGGAAACAGAGTGCATCTCAGGTGAGCCCAATGGTTAATTTCCACATATGCCGGATGCACTCCACCCCCCTCCCCCCCAAAATAATGTATTTGCTATTACAGACAATGATGCTTTGGTTTCAGGAAGGATTAAAAATTAGTCCACTCATCAACTCCCATTCTAAAGATGACACACAGAGTTCATCAATAGCATCAGGGCCTCCTCAGTAAGCAATGCTGTCATGCAAAACAGCTTATAGAAATTCTAGCCGTTTCCAGAAGCTTGTAATTATTGCTGCATGGGTGCTAAGTCATTTCAGTTGTGTCTGACTTGCTGACTCATCTTCTATTACATTTAGCAGAGACAGGAAGATCCCTTGGAGAAGGGAATGGCTACCCACTCCAGTATTCTTGCATGGGAAATCCCATGGACAGAGGACTCTCTGGTGGGCTACAGTCCATAGGGTCACAAAGAGTCAGACCTGACTAAGGGATTAACACTTTCACCAGCAAGAATATGCCTTACACACATGGCAGAAGGAAAAATATTATTATAACAAATGTATCTTTACCTTATAATAAATTCGGGCCACCAAACCCCGCTGAAGAATCCTTTCACGAAAATGCACTGCTTTCAACAGAAAGGTGAGATTACCAACTGTGTCCATGTTAAATGTCAGGAAACTGAAAAAAAAAGCACAGTGACCATCATGATTATTTTGTCATCACCAAAGTATTTCAGTTTGAAAGAAGTAGATGGGATTTGTTTTTTCAAAAAGAACTTCCTCCCAATAGAGAGTGTGAGTACACATAATTATCTCCTTGATCTCTTGCTGTATTTTGGGCCTTCTCTTGGTAATTTTGTTGATGAATGCCTGGGTCAAGTTATTCTACGTGGTCATCCTTGTGATGTAAAGATAATTTGGTTTACTGCTCTTTCCACTTAGTATTTTTTAAACCTTTTTTTTTTAATTTAACCATTTTTTTTGGCCACACCTCACGGCATGTGGGATCTTCGTTCTCCAATCAGGGATTGAGCCCTTACCTCCCTCATTGGCAGCACAGAGTAATAACCATTGGACCACTGGGAAAAATCCCTAAAGGACATTTTTTACTTGAAGTATAGTTGATGTACAATATTATATAGTACAGGTATCGAATATAATGCTTCACAATTTTTAAAGGGCTTTCCAAGTGGAAAAAATTCTCAGTTTCTCATAAACTAAACATACATAACCTGTGACTCAGCCATTCCATTCCTACTATTTGCCTTAGAAAAATAAAACACATTCATGAAAACACTTGTATACAAATATATTTGCAGAAGTTCTACTCAGAGAAGTGAAAAACTAACATCCCAGGTATCTCTCTGTCAAGAGAAAGAAAAATAATACAAACAATTACACACCAATAAAACTGACAACCCAGACAAAATAAATAAATTGCTGCTGCTGCTGCTGCTGCTGCTGCTGCTGCTGCTACTGCTAAGTCGCCTCAGTCATGTCTGACTCTGTGCGACCCTAGAGATGGCAGCCCACCAGGCTCTCCTGTCCCTGGGATTCTCCAGGCAAGAACACTGGAGTGGGTTGCCTTTCCTTCTCCAGTGCATGAAAGTGAAAAGTAAAAGTGAAGTCGCTCAGTCATGTCCAACTCTTTAGTGACCCATGGACTGCAGCCTACGAGGCTCCTCCGTCCATGGGATTTTCCAGGCAAGAGTACTGGAGTGTGGTGCCATTTCCTTCTCTGAAATAAATTCCTAGAAACATATAATCTTTGAAGACCAAATGAAGAAATAGAAAATATGAGCACAGTAATTACATGCAATAAAATTGAATCATTAGAAAAACAAAGATCTCCCATCAAACAAAAGTCCAGGGCCAGATGGCATCACAGGTGAATTCTACCAAATATCTGAAGAAGTAACACCTATCTTTCTCAAACTATCTCCAAAAAATTAAAGAAAAAAATAAAATTTCTGAACTTATTCTAGAATGCCAGAATTGGCCTGATACCAAAACCAATAAAAGTATCACACACAAAAAGAAAATTACAGACCAATATCACTGATGAACATGGATCCAAAAGTCCTCAATAAAATATTAACAAACCAAACAAAACAATACACCAAAAAGGACACATACCATGATCAAGTGGGATTTATCCCAGGAATGTAAGGATGGTTCAACATCCACAAATAAGTGTGACCCACCACAAACTGAAGAATAAAAATCATCTGGTCATCTCAGTAGATGCAGAAAAAGCTTCCCCAAAAATTATGATAAAAACTCTCAACAAAGTGGGTACAGAGGGGAAAAACCCTCAACATAACAAAGGCTACATATATGACAAACCCACAGCTCACATGTATATACAATTTTTGCCAATTATTCCTCAACATAGAAATTTGAAAAAAAATTTTAAACAGAAAGGAAAACAAACCTTAGTATTAAAATGAAAAAATGAAAGTGTTAGTTGCTCAGTCATGTCCAACTCATGGACTGTAGCCCACCAGGCTCCTCTGTCCATGGAGTTTTACAGGCAAGAATACTGAGTGGGTTGCCATTCCCTTCTCCAGGGGATCTTCCTGACCCAGGGATTGCACCCGGGTCTCCTGCACTGCAGGCAGATTTTTTACTGCTGAGCCACCAGGGAAGCCCCATGTAACTTCTGCATAAGCAGAAAAAACTGTAACCAAATACTGAAATTTACTTAATAATGTCCATTCCAAATTATTCAGAACTATGCTAATGTCTGTACGTCAAGGCTATATACTGTCACCCTGTTTATTTAACTTCTATGCAGAGTACATCATGAGAAACGCTGGACTAGAAGAAACACAAGCTGGAATCAAGATTGCTGGGAGAAATATCAATAACCTCAGATATGCAGATGATACCACCCTTATGGCAGAAAGTGAAGAAGAACTAAAGAGCCTCTTGATGAAAGTGAAAGAGGAAAGCGAAAAAGTTGGCTTAAAGCTCAACATTCAGAAAACAAAGATCATGGCATCTGGTCCCATCACTTCCTGGGAAATAGATGGGGAAACAGTGGAAAAAGTGTCAGACTTTTTTTGAGGGGGCTCCAAAATCACTGCAGATGGTGACTGCAGCCGTAAAATTAAAAGACGCTTAGTCCTTGAAGAAAAGTTATGACCAACCTAGATAGTATATTCAAAAGCAGAGACATTACTTTGCTGACTAAGATCCGTCTAGTCAAGGCTATGGTTTTTCCTGTGGTCATGTATGGATGTGAGAGTTGGACTGTGAAGAAGGCTGAGTGCCAAAGAATTGATGCTTTTGAACTGTGGTGTTGGAGAAGACTCTTGAGAGTCCCTTGGACTGCAAGGAGATCCAACCAGTCCATTCTAAAGGAGATCAGCCCTGGGATATCTTTGGAAGGAATGATGCTAAAGCTGAAACTCCAGTATTTTGGCCATCTCATGCGAAGAGTTAACTCATTGGAAAAGACTCTGATGCTGGGAAGGATTGGGGGCAGGAGGAGAAGGGGACGACAGAGGATGAGATGGCTGGATGGCATCACTAACTCAATGAACGTGAGTCTGAGTTCATCACGTTCATCAGAACGTGAGTCTGAGACACACATCTCTCGTGTGTCCGAGAGATGGTGATGGACAGGGAGGCCTGGCGTGCTGCAATTCATGGGGTCGCAAAGAGTCAGACATGACTGAGTGACTGAACTGAACTGATGCTAATGTCTGTAGTTTACTTTGAAATGCATCAGAGAAAAAAAGGTGAATTGAAGGATGGATTGAGGGCTTGACGCATGGATATATATGTGGTATAATCAGCACAGTCACATGCTACTAGGTGATTCTATGGTGGGCATGTGAATGCTCCCTAAAATTATTTCAATTCTCCTGAGTATTTGAAAATGTTCATAATATAAGTGACACAACATTCAAGTACAGTGCAGAGACTTGATTTTCCTCCTCCTCCACATCCTCTGAGGCATCCATGGGTCGATGAGAGCAGTGAGGGTCTTGGTGGCAGCCCCTTAGGGGAGGGCAAGAGGCAGCACGCACTGGCACAAGAAAGGGCAGATGGAGCTATTTGCAGAATGAAGTTCAGCCCCAATCAGAGCCAAGCCCTGCCCTCCTCACCTAGTTTCATGGAGTCTTCCCAGTACCATGACTGACTCCTCCCACAGCCCAAATGAAGGGTAGCCTCTGGGAGTCCATACAAATGGTCGCCTACTTGGAGGGATTTCAGGGACCGTTGTTCCTTGTGTTCCCATCTGCTCACTTCTCTTGTGAGTTGTCAGTATGATTGCCACCCAACTGCTTTACCTGCATCAAAGTTTCCTGAAAGCTGAGAATCCAAGGTCACTGCTGTATCATCAACAGCTGAAGTAGTGCCTGGTACAACGTGTGTGCATGGAGATGTGTTGGATGACAAAGGCTTCTCTTAATATACATAAAAATGAGAGTGAGTAAGGTTTGGTGACATAAGGAGGAAAATGCAGCCAGACTGAATCAGTAAAACCTGGATGTGTGGGAGAGAGGAGTGTACTGTTTTGGAGGATAATAACTGAGACAAAAATAAATGGACTGGAACTTTCCAAACATTTACACTTGGGATACTTCCTTTGGCACATCTCAAGTCTATCTTGGAAGATTTGCTAGGAATATAGATTTGCATATGGGTGAGAATCTGTTTTTCTTTTGAATGATGGAAACACCCCATTCTGCTATCTGGAAGAGAAATGGAGGGGCAGATGGTATGTAGGTAGATGGGGAACTCGTTTCCTGAATGGATGGAACTGGTTTTGGTGGGAATTGTACTGTTCTTTCAACTTATATGTTGTAAATTTTCCAGCTAATAAATGTAAGGGAAACTATCAGCTCTATAAAATGCCCATTCAGGGATGTGTTCTCAGGCGCAGTCAAGTCTGACTGTATGGCCCCATGGGCTGTAGCCCACCAGGTTCCTCTGTCCATGGGATTCTCCAGGCAAGAATACTGGAGTGGGTTGCCATCTCCTCCTCCAGGGGATCTTCCCCACCCAGAGATGGAACCTGCATCTCCTGCATTGGCAGGTAGATTCTTTACCACTAGCACCACCTGGGAAGCCCATAGAAGTGTTAAAAAGACTTACTGACTTTGTACAGTGTGCAAATTGAAATAAAATCAAAGACAATTATATAAAATTAAAAGATTAAAAAAAAAACCCAAGCAGAGGGAGATTTAAGTGAAACAATCTTCGGATATGGGAGCTGCTATTTCCAGCTTTAAGAGAGCCTACAGTTTGAACAAATAGGAACGTGAGCAGTAGCTTACAAAACAAGAGAAAAAGGACAGATTCATGCCAACCAATGTGAAAAGTCTCAGGCGTGTGTGCATGCCCACTAAGTCGCTTCAGTACTGTCTGCCTCTTTGCGACCCCGTGGATATAGCCCGCCAGGCTCTTCTGTCCGTGGGATTCTCCAGGCAAGAATACTGGAGTGGGTTTCCATGATCTCCTCCAGGACTGAACCCAAGTCTTCTGCATCTCCTACACTGACAGGGGGATTCTTTACCACTAACGTTGCCTGGAAAGCCCCCGAAGTCCCATACTATCATTTAGTGTGTTTCCCATGTCTCTCATCAGGATTGTAAGATCATACTTGTTAATGAATAGTTGCTGAAAATTAGTTTATTGGGGTCATAAAGACCAAAGTCTTCCTCCAAATAAAAATAATTTAAAAAATACTCAAAAAATAAAAGCACAATAAGCCCCTCAGAAGTAGAACAAAGAAGATAATACATTTATGAGCATAAATCAATGAAGAAAAAGCAAAGGTATGTCAGAGGATCAACAAAGGGAAAAGTTGGCCATCTGAAAAAAATAATAAATTAGACAAACATCTGGTGAGATTAAACAACAATAATAAAGGAGAGAAAAAAAACCACAATAAATAATTTTAGGAATGAAAACTGGGACCTAACTATGGATCTAAACAGCCTCTTGATGAAAGTGAAAGAGTGAAAAAGCTGGCTTAAAACTCAACATTCATAACACTAAGATCATGGCACCTGGTTCTACCACTTCATGGCAAATAGATGGGGAAATAATGGAAACAGTGACAGACTTTATTTTGGGGGGCTCAAAAATCACTGCAGATTGTGACTGCAACCATGAAATTAAAAGACGCTTGATCCTTGGAAGAAAAGTTATGACCAACCTAGACAAAAGCAGAGACATTACTTTACCAACAAAGGTCCATCTAGTCAAAGCTTTTTTTCCAATAGTCATGTATAGGCATGAGAGTTGGACTATAAAGAAAGCTGAGGGCCAAAGAATTGATGCTTTTGAACTGTGGTGTTTTCAGAGTCCCTTGGACAGCAAAGAGATCTAACCAGTCCATCCTAAAGAAAATCAGTCCTGAATATTCATTGGGAGGACTGATGCTGAAACTGAAACTCTGATACATTAGCTACCTGATGCAAAGAACTGACTCATTTGAAAAAGACCCTGATGCTGGGAAAGATTGAAGGTGGGAGGAGAAGGCAACAGAGGATGAGATGGTTGGATGGCATCACCAACTCGATGGACATGAGTTTGAGTAAGCTCCAGGAGTTGGTAATGGACAAGGAAGCCAGGCATGCTGCAGTGCATGGGGTCGCAAAGAGACACAACTGAGCGACTGAACTGAACTGAACTGAACTGAACTACCGATGGAGCAGAAGTTAAAAGGATAATTAGAGAACAGTATGATAAACCTTACTGGAGAAGGAAATGGCAACCCACTCCAGTATTCTTGCTTGGACAACCCTATGGGCAGAGGAGTGTGGCAGGCTGCAGTCCATGTGATCGCAAAGAGCTGGACACGACTGAGAGATTAAATAACAGCAACATGATAAACCTCAGACCAGTAAATCTGAAATCAAACAGACAAATTCCTAGAAAAATATCATTTACCAAAACTGGCAGAAGAAGAGAAAGCCTAAATGGTCTTAAAACAATTAAACTAATTGAATCAGTTGTTTAAATATTACCAAAACCCAGATAGTTTTCAAATAACTTCTTAGACTCTTCTACACAATAAGAAACTACTCCCAAAATAACTTCTGTGGCCAGGAAAACTTGATATAAATCCAATCAGGGAAGTATGAGAAAGGAAAACAATAAGCTAATAAGTACATAAAAACCCTAAAAATAATACTAACAAGTCAAACCCAGGAAAATACTGTCTATGGAAATCCAAAGAATCTATCAGCACATTTAAATGACATTTTTTTATGGTCAGGTTTATATACAAAAGTCAACAGTGTATATAATAAATCAAGAACAAAAAAACCCATAATTTAAAAAATGTTCTTTTTATGGCAACAACAAAATTATAAAGGACCCAATAATAAATCTTTCCAAAGTTGTACTATGTTGGAAAGAAATTATAAAACTCTGGAAGACACTTGGGAGGTTAAAATCTTTGAGAGGACATTCAGTTTTACAAGTTGTCAATTTTTCTGCAAATCTATAGATTTAATACACTTCCAAAGAAAATTCCAGTAGATTTTTTAAAAACTGTGGTAAAATAAACATAACATAAAATCTGCCACCTTAGCCATTTTTAAGGGTATAGTTCAGCAGCATTAAATACATTCACATTATCATGCAACCATTGCTATTACTCATCTTCAAATCTTTTTCATTTTCCCAAACTGAAATTCTGCAGCCAGTGAACACTATGCCCCATTTCCTTCTCCTACTGGCCCCTGGTAACCACTGTTCTGCTGCTACTGCTACTGCTAAGTCACTTCAGTCATGTCTGACTCTGTGTGACCCCATAGGTGGCAGCCCAACAGACTCCCTTGTCCCTGGGATTCTCCAGGCAAGAACATTGGAGTGGGTTGCCATTTCCTTCTCCAATACATGAAAGTGAAAAGTGAAAGTGAAGTCACTCAGTTGTGTCCGACTCCCAGCAACCCCATGGACTGCAGCGCACCAGGCTCCTCCATCCATGAGATTTTCCAGGCAAGAGTACTGGAGTGGGGTGCCATTGCCTTCTACTTTCTTCTTTTTAAAGATTTTTTTTCCCCTTAATGTGGGTCCTTTTTGAAAGTCTTCACTGAATTTGTTAGAATATTGCTTCTGTTTTATGTTTGGATTTTATGGTTGCTAGGCAGGTAGGGTCTTAGCTCCCCAACTAGAGAGCAAACTCTCACCCCCTGCATTGAAAGGTCTTAACCACAGGGAAGCCCCTCTATTCTACTGTCTGTCTCTACGAACTTGACTACTGTAGATAATACCTCATATAAGTGCAACCATATAATATTTGTCCTTTTGCTGTATGTATGTTTTTTTCTTTCTTTTTTTTTTTTTTGGAGGAATTTGACAAACTTACTCTCACACTTGTAAGGATGTACAAAAGACCCAGAATAGCCACCACAATTCTGAATTATATTTTAGATATAATAGTATCATATGTAATATGTACCACATAATACTATTACATAGTTATAAATCTAGTGGAATTGAGACAGTGTTTTGTTAGATTCCAAATATACAAACAGGGACTTCCCTGGTGGTCTAGTGGCTATGAGTCCACGCTCCCAATGCAGAGGGCCCAGATCCGACCCCTAGTCAGAGAACTAGGTCCTGCATGGAACAACTAAGAGTCTGCACTCGCAACCAAAAAGATCCCACATGCTGCCCTGAAGATCAAGGATCCCGCATGCTGCCCTGAAGATCAAGGATCCCGCATGCTGCCCTGAAGATCACAGATCCCGCATGCTGCCCTGAAGATCACAGATCC
>SJYC01143436.1:0-24298 GCA_006408675.1 Madoqua kirkii
GCGGGTGCTCTGGGACACCCTGGAGGGGTGGGGGTGGGGAGGAAGGTGGGGGGGGAGCTTAAGAGGGAGGGAACATATATACACCTACAGCTGATTCATGTTGATGTATGGCAGAAATCATCACAATACTGTCAAGTAATTATCCTCCAATTAAAAATAAAATAATTTTAAAAAGCCAGAGTGTGAGATCTTTACCTTATACTGACAAAAATTAAATCTGACAATGCCAAATGTTGGTTTCATAAGACACAGGCTGTTGGTGGGAATAAAAAATGTATGCAGTCACTTTGAAAAATAAATTGGCGTGATCTAGTAAAGTTCAACACCGGCATACCCACAACACAGCAATTTCACACCTGGGTAATATACGCTATTAAGGAGTGTTTTTTCAGGCAACAGATTGAAAATCGCTAAAACGGAACATGAAATCAGTTTAACTGATTGAGATCAGTATTTTTAAAAAACAAAATTAAAAAATATCAGAAAACAGTACGACTAATAGGATGAGCATTGTTTCACAGCATGTTTGTTTCATCTGTGTCTGTGGTGGGGAGGAAGGGTAGGGGACTCTATGGGTGTGTGGGTGTCCATGGTGACATAAAACGTATTTCTCACTCTGAGTCATGGCAACTAAATTTGAAAGCCCTGTAGAAATTCTTGCCTATGTTCCGCAGAAAACATGTACAAGATTTTTCATAAGAGTGTTGTGCAAGATATCAAAAATACAACCCAAATATCCACTGATACTGGAGATTAGAAAGCATAAGTAACTTGTAGCACAGATACATGATCAAATATTATGAGCAGAGACAAAAGCTCTTTAGCCACACATGATAAATTGGATGAACCTAAGAAACAAAATATTGAGTGAAAACAGGAAGCTACAGAATACCACACACATTACACCTTATTTATCAAGCTTATAGATAACACGAAAAATCCGTGAAAACAACTCAAAGCATGGCTCCTGGAGCCCAACTATCTGGATTCAAATTCTAGCTTTGTCACCCACTGGCATGTAATCTTAGGCAAAATGCTTAACCTCTGTGTCTGTTTCCTCATTGTGAAATGGAAATAACAGAAACCTGTAAAGTCCTTGCAACAGTGGGCATGCTAAAAGAAGGAACGCATGTAGAAGGAGCAGAATTAGCAGTCTTCTGGTCCTTAAGTTGGATCGTGGGTGCATGAGTATTGACATTGCATATTCATATATATGTTTCCACATCTCAGTATTTTTTTTTAATATAGAAGATATGGGTTCAATCCATGGGTTGGGCATATCCCCTGGAGCAGGAAAGGCAACCCACTCCAGTATTCTGGACTGGGAAATTCCATGGACAGAGGAGCCTGGTGGGCTACACTCCATGCGGTCGCAGAGTTGGACACGACTGAGCAAGCATGCACATAGCTGATGGACAATGCTGTTTCGGTTTCAGGTGTACAGCAAAGTGTTTAGTTGTGTCTGTTCTTTTTCAGGTTCTTTTCCCATATAGGTTATTACAGAATATTGAGCAGAGTTCCCTGTGCTATTCACTAGGTCCTTGTTGATTATCTGTTTTATGTCAATATTCTACATTTAAACAAGTGTGAACTGTACAAGGCTCTGTATACTCAGGCTCAAGAATAAGACTCTAGGTCAGGGATGGCGGCAGCCTGTGTGATCACATACCTGGTTCTCAGCCTGTCACTCCCTGATTCCGCCCAGTTTCGGAGCACGCTGGAGACGGGTCTTTCTTCACATTGCTTAGTGTACTGAGCCAGCAGTTCCCGAACCACAACCTGCACACAGTATAAACCATTTGTCAGCCACTTGTGAAAAATGTAACAAACACCCGAGTGTTCTTAACTGCTGCAGCCAGATACATCCAGTGGCTTCCAGCAAACTTTTGTGCTCAGTGGTCTCAGACTCTTTGTGACCTCAGTGTAGCCCACCAGGCCCCTCTGTCCATGGGAATTTTCAGGCAAGAATACTGGAGTGGGTTGCCATTCCCTTCTCCAGGTGAAGCCAACTCTCCTGAATTGAAGATGGATTCTTTACCCACTGAGTCACCTGGGGAGCCCATGTCTTACTATATATATATATATTGAAAGTCACTCAGTCGTGTCTGGCTCTTTGGAATCCCATGGACTGTATAGTCCATGGAATTCTCCAGGCCAGAATACTGGAGTGGGTAGCCATTCCCTTCTCCAGGGGATCTTCCCAACCCAGAGACTGAACCCAAGTCTCCTGCATTGCAGGTGGATTCTTTACCAGTTGAGCCAGTAGCGAAGCCCAAGAATACTGGAGTGGGTAGCCTATCCCTTCTCCAGCAGATCTTCCCAACTCAGGAATCAAACCAGGGTCTCTTGCATTGTAGGCAGATTCTTTACCAGCTGAGCTACCCGGAAGCCAGTGTCTTACTATATAGTCATACTTATTACACATTCCTTTCGTTTCTTTGAAGTATTATCTTGAATTCTTGAAATCATATCTCTAGATAGATATTACCCAAGACTTCATCTCAAGATAGAAAAGAGGGTGTTACAAAATACTTACTACGAAAAAGAGGGCATCAGGATCACTGTATTAGGGGTCAAAGGACATAAACATTTTTGTAGTTCCTGCTGTACAAAGCTGGACTTCCCAGGTGGTGCTAGTGGCAAAGAACCCCCTGCCAATGCAGGAGACATAAGAGACGTGGGTTTGATCCCTGGGTTGGGAAGGTTCTGTGGAGGAGGGCATGGCAACCCACTCCAGTATTCTTGCCTGGAGAGTCCCATAGACATGGCAGCCTGGCGCACTATGGTCCACAGGGTCAAGAAGAGTTGGACACGACTGAAGCAAGTTAGCACGCATGCATGCTATACAAAGTAAGTGTGAAAATCAAACACTGCTAGCAACAGGGAATATGGCCGGGGGCTGGAGGGGGGAGGGGGAGGGGCATCAACTAACTCTGACTAGAATAAAAATCAAAATAATATGGCACTGAAGGTCAGTTTCACTGACATCATTGGGATTAAGACATTGTTTATTTTTGCTCACCTATTAAATTTACAATGGCTCTAACTCCATCACCCTCTTGGTGGACAACAAACAACACTCTCAGCGTTAAACATTGCTCTCTCTGATTCCCACGCCTCCACTCAAGACCTTCACTGCCTTTATTTTTCCACCCTGAGTTTACTGCTACCCAAGGACATGAAGCGTTACAACTTGCTGCTGTTTTCTCATTCTTCTGCCTCCGGAAGGTAAGCGCCACAAGGTAGAGTTTGTTCACGTTCGCTCCATCAAATGGCTATGGGAGTTGAGGAATCTTTCTTGAATGAGTGAATGAATAAATAAATCCCTTTTCTGTGTTCAGCATCTCATCTGATCCATTCAATTCCTTAACAATTTCCTTTCACTTCTGTCACTACGTCCACCTTTCTGAGTTTGTTGTTGTTCGGTTGCCCGGTCATGTCTGACTCTTTGCAACCCCATGGACTGCAGCACACCAGGCTTGCCTGTCCTTCATTATCTCCCAGAGACTGCTGAAATTTATCTCCACTGAGTCGATGATGTCATCCAGCCTCCTCCTCCTGCCCTCAATCTTCCCCAGCATCAGGGTCTTTTCCAATGAATAGGCTCTTACCTTTCTGATTTAAGCAAATTAATTTGGGAAAACAAACACATTTTAACTAGATTTAAAATTAGAAGAACATCAAGGCTTCCTGGTGGTCCAGCACTTAAGACTCCATGCTTCTGCTGCTAGGGGTGAGGGTTTTATCCCTGCCTGGGTAATGAAGATCCTGTATGATGTACAGTGTAGCCAAAAAAACTATTAATTTTTTTAAAATTTCTAGAACATAATAATCCAGTTTAGGTGTTAAACTTAAAAGATAGACACACTGGGGCCTGGCTAGTATCACAAAATTCCTCTGTTTAGATCTTCGCTCCTTTCTTTTTCCTTTTTGCTCCTCATTTTTGGAATTGTTCCTTTTTTTTCTAGGTCATGAGACAAGAAAAGCTGATTTTTTAAAATGAGTCTATTTTCTGCTGCTGATGCACTTTGGTGAAGCTTAGATTAAAGGGTTGGAGCTATCAGCTACCATGGGGTTTGGTCAGGACAGTCTCTACATTCAATACTTTATTTGATAAATGACCTGGAGAGGCAAAGACAGATCCATCAGTCTCTCAGCTGAACATGCAATGAAGATGTCATTTTTTTTTTTACCTCATATATGTGTTCCTGAATACATTATAATATACCATATACTATATATACATTATGTAATAAGCAATAAAATGCAAAATATAGATAAATTATATACCATTATATAAAATATATATATATGAGTGCAGAAGACACAGGTTCAATCCCTAGGTCTGGAAGATCCCCTGGAATAGGAACTGGCAACCCACTCCAGTATTCTTTTTTCTTTTTTAAAAATTTTTCTTTGTTTACATCAGTATTCTTACCTGGAAAATTCCATGGACAGAGGAGGCTGGTGGGCTACAGTCCATGGGGGTTGCAAATAGTCAGACAGGACTGAGCATATAACACCCCTACCCACACACACATATAATTTTTAATTTTCTACTTTAAAATAATTATATACATAAAAGTTGAAAAATTAAAATGAAAACAGAGAGGTTTTGTCGAGCCATCACCCAGATTATCCCCAAAATGATATCTTACACAGCAGTGTGTGTGCGTGCTCTTTGTGACCACATGGACTGCAGCTTGCCAGGCTCCTCTGACCGTGGGATTCTCCAGGCAAGAACACTGGAGTGAGTTGCCATTTACTCCTTTAGGGGATCCTCCTTACCCAAGGACTGAACCCACATCTCCAGTGTCTCCTGCACTGGCAAGGAGATTTTTTTTACCACTGAGCCACCTGGGAAGCCCTCACATAGCAATAGTGATGTTCAAAACTAGGAGATTCAGTAAAATTTGTACACACTGAATGTTTGAGCTGCAGCAGAGAGTTCATTATTTAAAAATGAACCTGGTAGTAAAAGAAACTCATTTTATAAAATAAAATATATTTCCTCTCAATACAAATAGTCATATCCTCCAGGTCTGGTGTTTTGAAAACTTACACCAGATTTTCTTAAGACAACTTGTGATGTTATTTCTTTCCAGATGATGGTTTCTGTGGCTTTGGACACAGTTCTCTGGCTCAAAAGATAAAGACTCTTTATTTTCCTTCATCTACTTGATTAATTCCCAGGGACCGAGTCCCACTGCACCTGCTCAGGAGTCCCTTCCTTAGGAGAACTCCGGGGAACTGAGCAGCCAAAACAGCTATATTCTTGTCTTTTGTGAAAGACCCCACCTGCAGAAGGAATCAAGGGAATCTATGGCCAACATTTGGAAATCATGAGTCTGAGTAGTTATGCAGAATAATGATATCACAAACATGCATTTATAATGACTATCCTATGCATCAGGGAACACTGATTACATAGCACAGTTACAAATAATTTTTTAGGTTGAATGGCTTTTCAAGGCATCTACGAAGTGACTAGCATGTCTACACACTGAGTATTTCACTGATTTATGTCAGCTACAGAGAAACTTGGATTAAAAAGCCTAACGAGTTGTGTATGCTGCCAAAGCAGAAACACTTAAGAGTCGATTAGGATAGAAAGCACGGTCTCTAAGGAAAAGTCAGCCCACGTCATCCTCTCTACAGCAGGACAAGCCAGGCAGTGGGCAGCACTCAGGCTTATACCGAGTAGGACAACAGCTTCCTTCCAAGTGGCCGTACCTTGGCACTGGGGTCCCAGACCATGCCCTCGGCAGGACTGGCCATAGGACCCAGGGCAAAACAGGAGTGCAGAGAACCTTGTTCAGAAATGATTAAGGATCTCAAGACAGTGAGAGCAGAGAAGCAAGCCAGCATAGCCTCTTCTTTACTAAACATTTCATTTCGTATTAGGGTAGAGCCAGTTGGCCATGCTGTGATGGTTTCAGGTGAACAGCGAAGGGACTCAGCCATACGTATACGTGTGTCCCTTCTCCTCCATACCTGACTCCCACCTAGGCTGCCACATAACACTGAGCAGAGTTCCCTGTGCTATACAGTGGGTCCTTGTTGGTTATTCATTTTAAATATAGCAGTGTGTACATGTCCATCCTAAATCCCCCAACTGTCCCTTCCCCCCATGTTTCCCCTCGGTAACCACAGGTTCATCCTTCCAGTCTAAGTACAAGCTCTTATGACCACAGGTTTCATCCCATGAAGCTGGATCTGGCCCGGGAAGATGGGCAGACACAAATGAGACTGCATGTCCTGAGTTTTTCTTCCATCCACATCTGGCAACATGAGCTAACTAACGGCAATTCAGGTGTCCGCCGGGGGGTGAGGCTGAAGAAAAGGCCAACTGGGCATTATCTCCCACTGAGTATAGTAACTGTTTGCCTCTTTCAAATGCTGGACATCCCATCAAGGTAAGATTTCTTTGAGGAGAATCTGTAATGATTCTCTGGCTAGAAGGAGAGAAATAAAGAAGGAAAGAGACAGGGAGAGAGGGAGAAGGAGGGAGGGAGGAGGAAATAAAAGGGACAAAGAGAGAGAGAGCAAGAATGATTTCTGCACAGAAAATGAAGCCACTCTGGCGAGCTCAGAAGTACAAGTAACGAGGCTCAAATTCAGAAGGCTCTCTTTCTCCCAAACCTCACACACAGAGTTCTTGAGAGAGCCTTCAACAGTCAGATGCTGGAACATCTGGCTTTGAAAGAATTAGCACCAGATTTGTTACGCATCAGCGGATTTGGAAGAGAAAACCAGAACGTCTGTTTGAAACTACCTTGCTTCTCTAAAAGGGTACTATCCCAAAGTCCCTTCAAGTTCCCCAGAATGAGTGACCACATTTTGTAAATGCTCTGCTCCAAATTCTACCCCCAGTCTTCACGCGTCTGCCTCCCGCCTTTCCAACGCCATTTCCCTCCTCTAGGCCGAGACTCGGGCCCCACCCTACGTCTACCCCATGGTGGTCTTCAGCCTCCACTAGGCCGGCCTCTGCCTGCCTCTGGCCCATTCACACAGCTCCCTTTCTCTTTGCTTCTGCCATCATCTGAGGCAACTCTGTACAGCTCATCTGTAGATCCCACCTGTAAACCTGTGGAAGGTCTGTTGAACTGTCTGTCTCTGACTTTGCTGGGTCGGGCAGGCCCTCAGCCCATGCCCTCGTTCTTTCTCTCCAAGAGGCCCTCAGAAGAGGATGGCAGCTGGTCTTTCAGGACGACTGGCTGTCGTCCACAGCCCAGTCACCCCCGTACCAACTGTTCCTCAGCCCCCTCCTGGTGCAGCCAGATCTCAGATCTTTCAGAACTGATGCTCCGAGGCCCTGTGATAGGGTCGTCCCAGCCCTCATCTCTGATTTTAGGAGTACCTGCACCTCACTCCTTCTAGCATCTCAACACCTCCACTTGCTGATCGCTAGGACTCACTGATAGCCAGAAGGCTGGGGCCCCAGAGGGAATGTTCTTTCAGGTTTTCTAAAGGAACTGTGTGCTTCCTTTAGAAGCAGAGGGAGTCAGGGTTCTACAGCCTGAGGTCTAGTCCTCGTCCAGCATCGTACCTGTCCCAGTGCCCCGTTGTAGCACCTGAGGTCCAGACTGTCTTGGAGAAGAATCTGGAATTCACCCCAGAGATGGGGGTGGGGAGAACAGTAAGCTCTGTGTGTGTGTGTGTGTGTGTGTGTGTGTGTGTGTGTGTGTAGCGTGTGCACTCGCATGCAGCATTTGTTCTCTCAGTGAGGCCTTTCTTTGTTATTCATTCTTTCTCTTCCCTCCCTCATTTTTTTTCTATATTTTACTCATAGTTCCTTTATTTTATATAGTAAAAATTGATTCACACCAATGAGTAAGAAATGTGTTTCTACAAGGGAGGGCCAATTCATTTTAATGGTTTTAAATATACTCGATTTTTAATTAAAAATTTTTTTTAAACTCTAGGAATAAAACTACCACATGCCCCAGTAACCCCATTATTGGGCATATATCTTGAGAAAATCATAATTAAAAGACACATGTACCCCAAAGATCATTGTGCACTATTTACAATAGCTAGGGCATGGAAGCAACCTACCTGTCCATCGACAGAAGAACAGATAAAAAAGACGTGGTACATATGCAATGGAAAATCACTCAGGCGTAAAAAGCAACAAAATTGGGTCATTTGTAGTGATGTGAATGAGTATAGAATCTGTCATACAGAGTAAAATAAGTCAAAAGAGAAAAACAAATGTCACATATTATATCTGAAATCTGGAAAGATAGTACTGATGAACCTATTTGCTTAGCAGGAATGTAGATGCAGACAGAGAGTGGGCAGTTGGGCACAGGGCAAGAAGGAGAGGGGCGATGAACTGGCAGTGGAGGATGGACATATGTAATATATGAGAGGTCGGACATGCCCGGACATGCACAGACATGCACGGACATGCACGGACATGTTCAGGTGGCTGAGGCAGAAAGCCCTGGAACCCGCCCCCGCCCAAACAGAAACCAGGGGCGGACCAACATCCTGGATACAGAACCCATGACCTGGCCCAATGAAGGACTGACACAAAGCCCACCAGCACCAATCAGCTACATGGCCCCCGAGTTTTACCGTATATGGAATAACCCGGCTTGAACGCAGGCCCCGACCATAAAATCCCCGCCCTTGCCTCCATTCCTGGCAGACTCCCTTTGTTCTCCCTGCTCGCTCACCCCCAGGAGTTCTGCCCGAGAGCTACCACCCAATAAAGGCCTTTGTCAACAGTCCCTAGAGGTGGCTTTTCTTCCCTCCGCGTTTCTTACAATATACACTACCATGTATAGAATAGATAGCACGGGGCGCTCAGCTCAGGACTCTGTGAAGACCTAGAGAGGTGGGATGAGGGTGGGCGGGAGGCTTAGGAGGGAGGGGATACATGTATACATACAGCTGATTCACTTTGTTGTACAACAGAAACTAACACAACATTGTAAAGCAAGTCTCCTCCAATTTAAAAAGTTTAGGCCATATTAAATAGTCTTAAATAAAAAGTGCAAGTCTCTTACCCAACCCCTTACCTCTAGAACGTCACTTCAGAAATAACCACTCTTAAGCAGTTTTCATTTTGCTAGAGAAGAAGCTTCCAAATGCCAAGGTCAAACATATTTCTCTTGCTTCCTATTTGGAACATGCTTTTCTCGAGGAGTTTTGTTTTTCCTAGAGTCTTGATCAACTATTTTCCCACTTGTTTCAAGAAGAACCATACAGCTTTTCCATCATGACTAAGCATTTTCCTGCTTCTTAATTATTCTGCTTGTTGAATAGAAATCATTTCCTTCTCATTCTTTTGAGTCCTCTGACTTCTTGTCCTAATTTGGACTAATTGTGTTGGCCACGACTATGCAGGTATTTCTTTACACAAACTCCTCTTGAATTACCTCCAGAAAGCATAGATGTCTTTCTTTTTTAAATTTTATTTATTTTTAATTGAAGGATAATTGCTTTAGAGGGTTGTGTTGGTTTCTACCAAACATCAACATGGGTCAGCCATAGGTACACATACGTCTCCTCCCTCCTGAACCTCCCCCCCACCACCCTCCCCATCCCAGCCCTCTAGGTTGTTACACAGCCCCAGTTTGAACTCCCTGAGTTATACAGCCTATTCCATTGGCTAGCCACAGATATCTTTCTAATTATTCACTTGTTTTATGTTTTTCTCCACCTCATCTACAAGTAATATTTTCCAGAAAGTGCATGGCAAAGTAAACTTCCCGAACATTTGAATATCTGTAAGTCTGACTCATATTTGATGAATAATTTAGCTAGCTGCAAAATTTTACATTCAAAGTAATCTTCTTGTGAGTTCTAAAGGCATCATTCCATTTTATTCTAGACCCTGGCTACTCAAACTGTGATCCGCAGAGCAGCCGCGTCACCGTCACCCAGGAGCTTGCGGGAAATGCAGAAGCCCAGGACCCACACCAGAGCCCCGCTCTGACCAGAGCCCCAGAGACGTGTGGGTGCAGCGGGGGTCAGGAGGCACCACTCAGCCTCCAGCGCTGCAGCCAATAGTGCGGAGGCCAATTCGCCTCCTTTCTTAGCAAAGAATCTGATGTTTCTTTTCAGTCTAACGTCCGCATGCCCTCTCTCTGTCCTTACTTGGTGATCTGAAATTCTCCAGACTGTTTTCAGGCTCTGACTTTGTCTGGTGGGTCCTGCCTGTTGTGAAGGAAGACTTGTGACTTTCTTCAGGTTTGGGAAACTGTCTTCTTTCATTTCTCTGATTTCATCTGCCTCTCTGTGTTCTCTGCTCCCTCTTTGGAGAATGTCATCAGCTCCCTGGACATGATCATCCATGTCTCTTAGCCTTTCCCTTTTACTTCTCTTCCGGCTTCCCTGGTGGCTCAGTCAGTGAAAGAATATTCTTGCGATGCAGGAGATCCAGATTCAATCCCTGGGTCGGGTAGATCCCTTGGAGAAGAAAATGGCAACCCACTCCAGTATTCTTGCCTAGAGAATCCCACGGACAGAGGAGCCTGGCAGGCTACAGTCCATGGGGTCAAAAAGTCAGACGTGCCTGAGCAACTAACACTTTTACTTCACTGTCATTATGGTATTCCCATTCATTTGCTTAGGTGTGATGACAGTATTGTGCTTTTGTAAGAAAATGTCCTTATTTTTAAAAAAAATGAATGTTGATGTTTAATTCAGGAATGAAATGTCTGATGTCTACAACTTTCAAATGGTTACATACACACACACACACACACACACACACATGCGCACGTATACACGTGTGTATAGAGAAAATAAGAATGAGACCACTTAAATAAAGCAAAATCTTAACATTCAGAGATGGAGAATATGCCTAAGTGATATTATACCAATAGTTCGATTTTCTCTTGAAATTTCTGTTTGAACTTTTCAAAAGTTGGAAAAAAGAAAAACAAGACAAAATATCCGAATTCTCAGGAAAATACTCCAGGAGTGGGGAGGGGACGGTGAAATCCCTAAGAAATCAGCTCTTTTACTGGAAACCAGATATGTGCTTGGTTTTTAAGCAAGTAGGACTATAGGTCATTTGAATTTTTGCATATATTTTCTTGGAGTAATAAACAATGTATGCAAAGCCTGTGGCTGATATTCCTTAGGAAATCTGCCACAGTGGGTTAAGAAGGGACCTGTCCTAGGCTAATGAAGCAGAAGAAAGTTATAATGGGATTTCATGGGTGTGGACAGTAATTGGATTTGGTGGAGGGTGTAATTAAATTTCACCAAGGGCTCACAACCTCTGCCCCAGGAAAATAATGAAAGGGTCAGACGACCTTTGATCCTGCTCAAAGGGAAACATGTAAAGCATGCTAACTGCGAAGCACAGGCCTGCTGTGTCCACATCTCAGTCACTGGGCAGTGGCCACGGCGCCTTCAGGATCACTAAAGAGACGCATCTTCAGATAGAGGGTTGAAGGCACTTCAGTCATAGAAGAATATGATGAAAAGTATTGACTACTGGTCTCTGAAATATTTACCTCTACTTTGATAAGTACATTCAAAGCATAATCCAGTCCAGAGAAGGATTTGCTCTTGTTTAGTCACTAAGTCATGTCCAACTCTTTGCAACCCCATGGACTGTAGCCCTCCAGGCTCCTCTGCCCATGGGGATTCTCCAGGCAAGAATACTAGAGTAGGCTACCATTTCCTTCTCCCAGGGAGCTTCTTGATCCAGGGATTGAACTGGAGTCTTGCATTTCCTGCACCGGTAGGCAGATTCCCACTGCACCACCTGGAAAGCTTACAAGTTACAGAAATTCCCCTCTATTCCTAGTTTGATGAGAGTTTTTAATCACAAACTATTGTTGGATTTTATCAAATGCTTTTTCTGTGTAAACCAATATAATCATATCATTTTTTTCACTTGATATGATGGTCTACATTGACTGACTTGAATGCAGAAGCAGCCTTATACACCAGCGAAGAACTCCACTTCTTCTCAGTGTATAATTCTTTTTATACACTGCAAGATTTAATTTGCTAAAATTTTGCTGAGGATTTTTGTATCTAAGATCATGTAATGATATGTAGCTTCCCCTTTTTTTGTAGATAGTAATATACTTTTGGTATCAGAGTAATAATAGCTGTATAAAATCAAGTTGGAAAGCATTCTCTTCTCTTCCATTTTCTGCAAAAGATTGGGTAAAATTCTTCCTTAAATGTTTGATAGAATTCTCCAATGAAACCTAGACCTGAAGATTTCTTTGGAGGGAGCTTTTTTATTATTATTAAACATTAAGTTTCATTTCTATTACAGGACTACATAGGTTGTCTATTTAAACTGGCTATGCTTGGCTATGTCTTTTGATAGAGGAAAAGTGAGAGTGCTAGATATGGGGGAAAGAGCAAATATCTTGACTTCACAGCCACCTGCAGCACCTCTGGGTGGCAAGCTGAGGGACAGTCCTGGGTTCTGAGGCTGGAAACACCTGCCAAGCCAGGTCATAAGCCAGCACCTTCATAAAGCTTTATAAACCAGCACCTCAGGATGAGTTGAGAGAAGGGCAGTGTTAAGGTCATCACTGAGGACTGAGTTGTTTTTCTTATTGGCGTACAGTTGCCTTATGATGTATTAGTGTCTGCTGTACAAAGAAGGGAATCAGCCACATGTATACATCTATCCCTCCCTCTTGGGTGACCCCCCAACCCTGCTCCACCCCTCGGGGTCATCACAGAGCACTGAGCTGAGCTCCCTGAGCTGTACAAGTTCCCACCAGCTATTTGTTTTACGTATGATAGCATGCACTGATTTTATGCTCTGTGTTACACAGGAGCACTCACATCCATGCTTCACAGCAGCGCCTCGGCACCTGGTGGTAGGGATGAGGAAGCTGGACCGGGTACAACAGATCCCTCGGACTTTTTGTTTTCTTCCCCTTTGTTCAGATTGAGTAAATTCTATTGACTTTACAGATATACTAGAGTAGGCTACCATTTCCTTCTCCCAGGGAGCTTCTTGATCCAGGGATTGAACTGGAGTCTTGCATTTCCTGCACCGGTAGGCAGATTCCCACTGCACCACCTGGAAAGCTTACAAGTTACAGAAATTCCCCTCTATTCCTAGTTTGATGAGAGTTTTTAATCACAAACTATTGTTGGATTTTATCAAATGCTTTTTCTGTGTAAACCAATATAATCATATCATTTTTTTCACTTGATATGATGGTCTACATTGACTGACTTGAATGCAGAAGCAGCCTTATACACCAGCGAAGAACTCCACTTCTTCTCAGTGTATAATTCTTTTTATACACTGCAAGATTTAATTTGCTAAAATTTTGCTGAGGATTTTTGTATCTAAGATCATGTAATGATATGTAGCTTCCCCTTTTTTTGTAGATAGTAATATACTTTTGGTATCAGAGTAATAATAGCTGTATAAAATCAAGTTGGAAAGCATTCTCTTCTCTTCCATTTTCTGCAAAAGATTGGGTAAAATTCTTCCTTAAATGTTTGATAGAATTCTCCAATGAAACCTAGACCTGAAGATTTCTTTGGAGGGAGCTTTTTTATTATTATTAAACATTAAGTTTCATTTCTATTACAGGACTACATAGGTTGTCTATTTAAACTGGCTATGCTTGGCTATGTCTTTTGATAGAGGAAAAGTGAGAGTGCTAGATATGGGGGAAAGAGCAAATATCTTGACTTCACAGCCACCTGCAGCACCTCTGGGTGGCAAGCTGAGGGACAGTCCTGGGTTCTGAGGCTGGAAACACCTGCCAAGCCAGGTCATAAGCCAGCACCTTCATAAAGCTTTATAAACCAGCACCTCAGGATGAGTTGAGAGAAGGGCAGTGTTAAGGTCATCACTGAGGACTGAGTTGTTTTTCTTATTGGCGTACAGTTGCCTTATGATGTATTAGTGTCTGCTGTACAAGAAGGGAATCAGCCACATGTATACATCTATCCCTCCCTCTTGGGTGACCCCCCAACCCTGCTCCACCCCTCGGGGTCATCACAGAGCACTGAGCTGAGCTCCCTGAGCTGTACAAGTTCCCACCAGCTATTTGTTTTACGTATGATAGCATGCACTGATTTTATGCTCTGTGTTACACAGGAGCACTCACATCCATGCTTCACAGCAGCGCCTCGGCACCTGGTGGTAGGGATGAGGAAGCTGGACCGGGTACAACAGATCCCTCGGACTTTTTGTTTTCTTCCCCTTTGTTCAGATTGAGTAAATTCTATTGACTTTACAGATGTTTTTTTCCTTGATCATCTCTTCTACTATCATTCCACCAATTTGTTTTTTCAATTGTATTTTTCAATTCTACAGTTACACTTGGGTCTCCTTTTATTTCTTCTGTCACTGCTGAAATGTTCTGCCACTTTTATCTGTTTCAAGAGTACTTGTGATTACTTTTGAAGTATTCTTTTGATGGGTACTTTAAAATCTTGGTCAGATAATTCCAACATCCGATTCTTTTTGGTATCATCACCTGTCAGTTTTCCCATTCAAGCTGTGGTTGTCCTTTTTGTGGCTGTTGTTATAACGAGTGATTTTTCTACTGCATCCGGGGGGTTGGATATTACTTTAGGAGGTCGTGTTTGATTGCAAGGTGCCATGCAAGGTCTGGGGGTGTGAATGCTCAGCTTCCCAGTGAGTACTGCCCTGGCACAAGCAGTACACTGGCTCACACTGGCTTGTTGTGGGCAGGTGGGGTGACACTCCAGCATCCTGTTGGTCACGCTCACACCAGAGAAAGGGGGGTGGGGACACAGACTGCCAGTGAGCCCTAGTTCCCACTACTTGTTCCTAACTAACTGATGATGGGTAAGAGCAGGGGCTGAACTTCCTCTTGGCTTCTACTGAAACTAGGGAGACAGGAAGTGGAGTACTAACTAGCCCAGCTCATACCATTCCACTCCACCCCGAAGTCAGGGAAGGCTGGAGACTCGAGTCTACTGAGCCCCTTTGTTACGGGGGTGAGAGAGCAGGGCGAAGAGGACCAAAGAGCCCACAAGCCCTCCTTCACGCCGTCTAGTTAGATTTCTTTAATTTTATTTATTTGGTTGTGCTGGGTCTCCGTTGCGGCGTGGGCTTTCTCTGGTTGCAGTGAGCCGGGGCTACTCATCATTGCAGCGTGCAGGCTTCTCATTGTGGAGGCTTCTCTTGTTATGGAGCACAGGCTCTGAGCCTTGTGGGCATCAGTAGTTGCAGCTCCCAGACTCTAGAACACGGGCTCAGTAGTTGTGGAGCAGACAGCTTAGTTGCTCTGAGGCATGTGGGATCTTCCTGGACCAGGGGTCAAATCCGTATCTCCTGCGTTGGCAGGTGGATTCCTTACCACTGAGCCACCTGGGAAGGCCCCGAATTAGTTTTCCTTTTGTTGGGTACATGTGTAGCTTCAGCTCCTTACTGGGTCCACTGACACCAGGGATGGAGAGAATGTGAGTGGTCACTAGCCCTAACTCACACCTCCTGGTTTAGTCTAGTTGACGTCAGGCGGGGGTAGTGTTCACTCTCCACTGGACTCTGCTGACGCTGGAGCTGAGATTGAAGGGCACTCGTAATTAGCTCCACCTTGCATCACCTCACTGGGTCTTGATCTTGCTAAGTGCAGGTGAAGTCCTATCTCACCCAGGGATCCTGCTGACATTACCCCCCCGTGGGAGAAACGGGGCTCTTTTTGCTTCCACCAGGCTAGGGATGGAAGATTAGTTCTCTGCCCAGCTTCCCAGACAGCTCAATGGTAAAGAATTTAACTGCCAATCCAGGAGACTCTGGTCTGATCCCTGGGTCAGGAAGATCCCCTGGAGAAGGAAATGGCAACCCACTTCAGTATTCTTGCCTGGGAAATTCCATAGACAGAGGAGCCTGGAGGGTTAGAGTCCATGAGGTCATAAAAAGTCAGACAGGACTGACCAGCTGCACGTACATAGCCAGACCCACCAGTCGCACCAGGCTGGGGAAGGGCATCGCTATACCTGCTACCTGCTTCCACTGACTTCCTCAGACTGGAGGTTAGGGGTAAAATCGGTTCCTGCCAGGCCCTGGTGAAGCTGGTGTGTGTGTGTGTTGGTCTGGATTTTCTGTTGCATGTAACTGGTGGAGAGGGAGTGTTGCCTGTAAGGTTTTCTATTGTGAGGCCACCATCTTCTGTATCCTTTGACTGGATGTGCAGGCTTTCTTGAAGCATATTCTGTTTATGCCAGTTAGAGATTTAGGACACGTATATGCTGTCCAGGATTTACGGGAGGCAATAAGGAAACCCAAAGAACTTACTTCATTTTCTTCCCCAGTCCCTAGGTTCCTGAGCAGCCTGCTTTCTTTGTTTCCGCTTTATACAAGGAAATATTATTCAGCCATAAAGAAGAACAAAATAATGCCATTTTCAGCAACATGAATGGACCTCAGACACAGAAAGACAAACATCATATGATACTGCTTATATGTGGAATCTAAAAGTAGGCTACAAATGAACTTGTCTACAAAACAGAAATAGAGTTACAGATGTAAAAAAATAAACATAGTTACTGAGGGGCAAGCGGGAGAGGGACAAATTGGAAGACTGGGATTGAGACATACACATTACTATGTAAAAGAGATACTAATAAGGACCTACTGTATAGTATAGAGAACTCTACTCAATATTCTGTAATGGCCTTTATGGGAAAAGAATCCAGAAAAAAGAGTGGTGGTGATTTACTCACTAAGTTGTGTCTGACTCTTGTGACAGCATAAACTATAGCTTGCAAGACTCCTCTGTCCATGGGATTCTCCAGGCAAGAATACTGGGGTGGGTTGCCATTTCCTTCTCCAGGGCATCTTCCCAACCCAGGAAAAGAGTAGAAATATGTATAACTGATTCACTTCGTTGTACATCTGAAACTATCCCAACACTTAAAACAACTACAACTAAAAATTTTTCAAGGAGAATCTCCCTATGCTTGTTCACTGTATTCTAGGCAGGGTGTTTAACTGTTAAGAGGAAAGCCCTGGGGGGAATGGGGCCATTATATCCTAGCAAAACCCAAAGTCCCTACTCTTCATCTTTAAAAATGCCTAACTGGAATCCCATTCTGTATACAGTCTTATATCATTTTTACTTATCATATCATACAAATTTCTGTAATAAACTCTTTTAAAATTTCTGTAATAAGCCCTTTATAAGTACAATTTTAAAGGCTATAGAATTCCCCATTGATTGGCCAGAGCATGATTTACCTAATCATTTTCCTATTGTTGAAAATTTAGTTTCCAATACTATTGCTGTAATAAATAATGCACTAATGAGAATGTTTGTGACCAAAACTTTTCTGCAGTTTGGATTATAAGTTTAGATGAAGTCCCAGAAGTATAATTACACATGGCAAAGAGCAACATGGAAGAAGTTCCTTCTGTTCTGACCAACAGTGGGATGGGAACATACTCTTAAACATCGGGCAACTTGAGATATGAAAGCGATTGGCATTGCAGAGGCCCCAGAGTTGTTCCTCTGGTCACTTGTGTGGCTGGCCAATTGCCCTCCTTTTATAAAATGGCTCTTCCTGCCTTCTGCCTCTTTATCTTCTGGGTGTACACGTGCTCAGTCATGTCAGACTCTTTGCAACCCCATGGATGGTAGCCCGCCAGGCTTCTCTGTCCATGGGATTATCTTGGCAAGAATACTGCAGGGGGTTGCCATTTCCTCCTCCAGGGGAATCTTCCTGACCCAGAGATCGAACTCACGTTTCCTGAGGCTTCTGCATTGGCCAGCGGATTCTTTACCACTGAGTCACTTGGGAAATGTGGTAGTCTTTTGGGACTTACAAAGTCTTTGGGAATAGCTTCCCAGGTAAAAGATATATGACTCTACACTCACAAGATGTAATTTTCTTAAGCCAAAAAAGATACCTTTCAACACCAAAAATCAGCTAGGAAATAAGTGAATTAATCCTTTCCCCATTCAACTACTGCAAAAAGCAAGTGCCTAAAGGAAAAACACCTGCCAATTAAACAAAGACTTCAGATGAAGATAAGGCATAGGAAGAGCTTCAGATTTCTGGATAACACTTGATCTTGAAAATTTCACTGTTTAAAAAGAATAAACATTTCCCGTGTTTTACCTGCAGCATGACGACATTGTCACCTTCAAAAGTGACAAACACATCTGTGTCGCATTTTAAGCCTGAGATTTGATTTTCCATCATGTAACCCTATTGCAAAAAAGAGGGAAAAAAAGACAAATTTTATTTTTGCAGTCCCATCACTATAAAGGACTAACATTTTCTTTCAAATTAAAAACATACAGACAATTAGAAAAAAAAAAGAAAATAACTTTATTTCTCCTCTCCAGAATAACTATTCTAAGAATATTGACCCATCCCATTGGCTTTTGGTCCATACATATTATTTGCAATGTGGTTTTCATCAGCAGCAAAAACATCTAAAAGCAGTCATGTCACATTTTTCCAAAATATTTCAACAAATTATGCTAGCTTTTCTATTCCAAATCAAAGTGGGCTTCCCTGGTGTCTCAGTGGTAAAGAATTCACCTGCTAGTGCAGGAGACTCCAGTTCAATCCCTGCATCAAGAAGATCCCCTGGAGAAGGAAATGGCAACGCACTCCAGTACTCTTCTCCAGGAAATCCCATGGACAGAGGAGCCTGGCGGGCTACAGTCCATGGAGTTGCAAGAGTCAGACATGACTTAGCAACTGAACAACAAATTCATGATTATATCCCACAAAATGCAGGTGAATGATGCCTCCCCCAATCCAACCCAACTATTGGTACTATGTATAAAATAGATAACTAACGAGAACCTACTGTATAGCACAGAGAACCTATTCAGTGCTCTGTGGTGACCTAAATGGGAAGGAAATCCAAAAAAGAGGGGACATATGTATACACATAGCTGATTCTCTTTGCTGTACTGCAGAAACTAACACAATATTGCAAAGCAACTACATTCCAATAAATGTGAAAAAAGTAAAGCAGAAAAGAATTAGGAAAGCTACCTATGATTCTTGGGCAATGTCGTAAAAACCCTAAATTGCCACTCTATCTCTTACTGTCCTTAAATACCCTGTATCCTGAATATACACTGTTTCCAGCCGTTTCTTCTTCTTTTTTTCTTTTCTCACTTCCTGAAATCCTTGTTTAAAGGGCAGCAGCTTGCTGCTCCTTTCCAAAGTTCTGAAGTGTTTCTGCACACACCCTGGGAGAACCAGCTGCCCACAAGAAAGTGGATCAGCCCCAGGCCAGAAGTGGAGAGAGCAGAGCCGCCGGTGTTTGGCCTTGGGCCGGTCACCTTCTCAAGGCTCCTGCGCTCACCTTCTTCCAGCTCATCGTTCTCCCCCTTAGCTCTCAAGATCCTTCCCTCTCTCAAAATCTCTTCCAGATCAGGCCAGCCACGTGAGTTACACCAGAGGCAGCTCTCACGCCGCCTCTCCCGGGAGTGCGTGCACTTAGCACTTTGGCTCTGCTAGGGAATGACCAGCTGCAGCCTCTGTTGGAATCTTCAAGCCACATGGGCCAGGGAGAGTTACCGAGGGCACTCCCTGGGGCAGCTGTGTATTCCAAACTCATGGTGCCCATTGTCTTTGGAGGGGGGTGTGCTCAGTCATGCCCAACTCTTTGTGACCCCATGGACTGGAGCCCGCCAGGCTCCTTCACCCATGGGATTTCCCGGGCAAGAACTCTGGAGCGGGTTGCCATTTCCTGCTTCCGACCCAGAGATCGAAACTGCGCCTCCTGCATCTCTCTCACTGGTAGGCAGATTCTTCACTGCTGAACCACTTGGGAAGCTTTTTCCTGGGGGACCCACTTCATTTATGAAAATGGCCACTGGAGTGACAGAAGTGGGAAGAAGGGGGCACTATGGGTTCCTGATGCCCATGCGAAGCATCCCTGCTTCCTGCTCCAAGAGTCGTCCTCTGATGCTCCCCTCCCTCTCCTTGTTCCCCTCAGCATCATCGCAGTCCGAGCAGGCCTCCTGCACAATGTAGTTTACAGAAGCAAGGGCCTATTCAACCCTCATTACTTTCATAAAGGTGTGTGTGTGTGTGTGTGTGTGTGTGTGTGTGTGTGCGCGCACGCTAAGTCACTTCAGTCATGTCTGACTCTGTGATACCCTATGGACTATAGCCCATCAGGCTCCTCTGTCCTTGCAATTCTCCAGGAAAGAATACTGGAATAGGTTGCCATGCCCTCCTCCAGGGGATCTTCCCGACTCAGGGAGTGAACCCATGTCTCTTAAGTCTCCTGCACTGGTAAGCAGGTTCTTTACTGCTACACCATCATAGTGTTTATGCATAAATAAATCCGTAGCATTTCCAGTCTGGAGAAGCTGGGCCTCCCCATCCCATCATAGACACAAGGTAAGCCCCACTCCTACCCCTCAGGCAAACCACATGAGATCAGGTTCTGACTGAGTGTGATCAGGCCCGGAGAGTATCTCCCTGGCCAGGGAGTAGCTGAGCCAACTTTCACCATCATTGTTCTACCATTTGTGAAGTGCCCACCACCAGCCAGATACCTCACTGGGTGCCTGACCCAACTTCATTTATGATGTCACTTAATCCTTTTCTTCCTCTCAACATCCCTGTGAGGTAGGCATTAGTCTATTTTACAGATGAAGGGAGTGAGCCTGGAGGGCTATATTCTTGAATAATCCATCAAGTTCTGGTGCAGAAAAGATGAACATAGTATATACCACCTCGGACTTGGGGAGAAGCCATTATACATAAGAAGCACATCTGCTAAAGGCTTAAAATAACAATTTTGAAGAAACAAAGTACTTTTCCCTTGAGCATTGAGCTCTAGTCTCTTACAGCAGGGGAAGGAGGAACAGGAGCTCTATAGTTCTGACACTTTTGAGCTGTTCACACACTGCCCTGGAAACCAGGCCAATCGGGGCTTTCAAATGACCAGACCAAGGGTCCACTTAAAAGGCAGGAAACCAGCACAGAATCCTACTGACTCTCACAGAACAGGCACTGGAATCCCATGAACATAAAGATGCCTCGTGTTTCTGTGTTAGTTCGTCACAAACATTATAATTGATTTGAGACTCAGATAATTGATTTGAAATTGATGCTGAAACTCAGCTTTGAATGCCTCTCTTCATTTGAAAACTGTGTGACTATGATTCGGATAATTTGAGACTCTCCAGGGTCCTGGCTGAGCTGAGGTGACAGGGCTCACGGTCCTCAAAGAGCTGGTGGACAACTGAAATGAAGCAGTGGAAAGAAAACCCAAAGGCTAACCACGTGCAGGGCGGCACCACAGCCTGCACGTCACCATCAAGCTCCTGAACCAGGGCGGAGCCGCGATGCAGTCTCCTTAGAATTGCCTGAGTGGGGCAGAGCGGACCGCCCGGGGCATCATGACACCTCACACTGTCCCCTCCCACAGCCCATCTCCCCAGAGCCAACACCCATGAGCGCCTCCCCGGGCCTCCCCGGGGCCCAGGACAGAGGGTCCTGGCTTCCTCCGTGGTGCTTCCGAGAGAACACGAAGTTTTCTAGTGAAATGACCCAGGCTGTACTCCCTGCTCTGCACTCCTACCCCTGCCCGAGACATTTCCCCCCATCTTTCAGCCACAGAGCTCCCTCGTGCCCTGCTGGGATTCTGTTTCATTTTTCTAAGCCTCAAAATGGTCTCAGCTTTAACTGGGGAGCCAAAGAGGCCCGCTTGGCCAGAGGCCCGCACATGACCCAGAGTTCTAGGCTCCTGATGTGTCCGTGGCTGAAGCCTGGCTGGGGAACGGCCTAGGTTCCCACCCCACCTGTCACATTGGGCATCTCTCCACCGCAGGCCTGAAACTTCAGCCTCCAGTGTATCTCAAGCCAAATCCCAAAATTTACTCTGGAGACGCCCTATCACAGCATTATAGAGCATGTGCCTAAGTACTGAGGGGGCAGTGTGTGTCCTAGGCTGACCTGTGTGCCCGGAAGTTCCTACATTGACATCCTAACCCTCAGGACCTCTAATGTGAGTGTATTTGGTGATAAGACCTGTGAAAAGGTAATCAAGGTTACATGAAGTCATTGGGATGGGTCCTAATCCATGATGACGGGTGTCCTTATCAGAAGAGACATTAGGAATTTGTTATCAACTGATGCTGAAGCTGAAGCTTCAATACTTTGGCCACCTGATGTGAAGAGCCAGCTCATCAGAAAAGACCCTGATACTGAGGGCAACAGGAGAGGGGGTGGCAGAGGGTGAGATGGTTGGATGGCAGCACCGACTCGATGGACATGAGTTTAAGCAAGCTCCAGGAGATGGTGGAGGACAGGGAAGCCTGGTGTGCTGCAGTCCATGGGGTTGCAAAGAGTTGGATATGACTTAACAACTGAACAACAATAATCCTGCTATTGTGTGAAAACTGTATGAATCTTAATTCTGTTGAACTGGTTCATGGTGCTTTTCAGGCCTACTACATTCTTCACTTTTCTGTATATTCATTCTATTAATTTTTGAGAGTTTGAGATTGAAATTCCAACTAAAAAATCTTAATTTATCTACTTAAAAAATAATTGTAATATATAATGGAACTACATGTTCTGTATTTTCCAAGTCTCCTATAAATGCATCATCATACTTGCATAATTTAAGAAATAAAGAAAGAGAAAAAAAGTAGAGACCCTGGGACACAGACACAGAGGGGAAGAGCATGTGAGGACATAGGGAGGAGAAGATGGTCACATACAGAGCTCCCCGGGCGGCTCAGCTGGTAAAGAATCCGTCTGCAGTGCAGGAGACCTAGGTTCAATCCTTGGGTTGGGAAGATCCCCAGAGAAAGGAATGGAACCCACTTCAGTGTTCTTGCTTGGGAAATCCCATGGACAGAGGAGCCTGGCAGGTCACAGTCCATGGGGTCGCAGAGTTGGACATGACCGAGCAATGAAACCATCACCATAGGCCAAGCAGAGAGGCCTCAGGAGAAACCAACGCTGCCGACACCTGGATTAGGACGTTTAGCCTCCAGAATCGTGGGGCGATAACGTTCCTGTTGCTTAAGCTTTGTTATGGCAGCCTGAGCAGTGTCTGTGTGTGCACACAACGTGTGTGTCTGCCTGTATGTGTGCAGTATTCTCCCGAATCCTGCGTGTTCTCCACCAGAAGGAAATCGACACAAACTGTTGCTCCGATGTGAATAGATCCCCTGGAGTCTCAGGAAATGCCTCTCTCCATCATCCTCTCAAGGCACTCCCTAACACTTGGGTTTTCATTACAAAATGTTTCCATCATTTTTCTTCTCTTCCACCTTGGACTCTTCTAGGCAGGGACCCTGGCTTATACATTTTAGGTTGGGGACCAGGGAGATGAGAAAAACAAGGGGGAGTGATGGAAGAAAGAGGTTTAATGCCCCCAGAAAGTGAATAATATTTTCCATTAGCTTACTTCACTGTGAATAAAGAGAGAAATGTAGACTAGACAGAAGGAACTCTAAACGATGTGCTCCCCAAGCCAACAGCATCCTCAGGGGACACACAGGCCAGGATCGGGGAGGAAAGCGCAGGCTGGGTAGACACATTACTCTAGCCTTGCCTTCTGGGTTATATTGGCCTCCGAGCGAGTAATCGTGAAAGTCATTAAGGCTGTGTCCCATTTCAGTGAGGGCCCCACAAAGTATATTTTATGGTTTCAACTTTGTACACTGAAAAGTTTAATATGTTCCTGCTGCTTTTCACATCTCTGATTTTTTGTGTGTATATGATTACATTGAATAAGTATATCAGAACAAAATTAGAAACAGGCTTTCTTCACCCCACACAACCCTTTAAACCCATGGAGGGTACATTTTGTTCATTTTTAGAGGAAGATAAAATCAGTCTTATCTTTTTGGCTAAAGGAAGGTCAGTGGAAAATAGAGAGACCATCCAGGAGGGACTTCTTGTGTCAATTTTACACCAACATATCTCTTGGAAAAGACCCTGATGCTGGGAAAGATTGAGGGCAAGAGGAGAAGGGGGTGACAGAGGATGAGATGGCAGGATGGCATCATTGACTCAAAAGACATGAGCTTGACCAGACTCTGGGAGACAGTGAAGGACAGGGAAGCCTGGTGTGTCGCAGTCCATGGGGTTGCAAAGAGTCCGGCATGACCGGGTAGCTGAACAACACCACCACATCTGTGCCACCTGGCATGGAAGAGAACCCATGTGTGTGGGTGACCGGTGTGTGTGTGTCACTGTTCCCTTTCCCGTCTCAGCTGTGGTCAGGGTAGCATCTCCCGACAGCCCAGCAGACAACGGATGCTCTGATGCAGGGAGTGACAAGTCGTCCTGCCCTGCTGTGTGTGCTTTGAATGACCCTGAGCTCCCAGGGCTTATGAACTGCGAGGGAATTCATCTGTGGGTC
>SJYC01143438.1:0-24352 GCA_006408675.1 Madoqua kirkii
AACAAAAAATAAAAATTTAAATTTTAAAAAATAAATAAATAAATAAAAGCAAGATTCAAAAAAAAAAAAAAAGAAGTGGACAAACTAATAAGCAAACACAAATTACCAAAACAGACTCAAGAAGAAACAGAAAACCTGAATGGCTACAAATACTCCAAGACAGAGAATTAATCATTTTAAGCGTCTAAGAAAAAACCTATGAGGCCTGTGCGACTTTCCAGGTGTTTGTAGGAAGTGTGCAAGGAACAGACCATTCCATTTCATGCAGACTCTAAAAGAGCAGAAGAAGAAGAAATTCTCCCTCCCCAGTTCATTTAATGAGGTTATTATAATTTTGATGCTCAAATTAGCCAAGGGCAAAACTAGGAAAGGACGACACAAGACAATCTCATGACCACAGATGAAAAGTCCTAAGCGAGCACTGGCAGACAGAGCCCACAGTGAATTAAAGACACACAATCTCAACTAAGCTGTATTCATTCCCAAACCCAAGATACAACATCAGAAAATGCATTAACGTAAACTCACCACAAAAACGGATTAAAGCAGGGAAATGTGTGTCTATCTCACTAAAATAAAGGAATATAAATAATTCCATAAAATGTAGATCCATTCATAATTTTATTTTTTAATTTAATTTATAATTTTGATGCTCAAATTAGCCAAGGGCAAAACTAGGAAAGGACGACACAAGACAATCTCATGACCACAGATGAAAAGTCCTAAGCGAGCACTGGCAGACAGAGCCCACAGTGAATTAAAGACACACAATCTCAACTAAGCTGTATTCATTCCCAAACCCAAGATACAACATCAGAAAATGCATTAACGTAAACTCACCACAAAAACGGATTAAAGCAGGGAAATGTGTGTCTATCTCACTAAAATAAAGGAATATAAATAATTCCATAAAATGTAGATCCATTCATAATTTTATTTTTTAATTTAAATTTATTTATTTTAACTGGAGGCTAATTACTTTACAGTATTGTATTGGTTTTGCCATACATTTAAAATCAAACAAAAAAACTAGCACACACACAAACAAACAAAAGCTTCTACATAAACTAAGGGTAAAACATACTTGCCTTAACATGATAAATACCCACGCCGAACACCAACACCAGAATATCCACCCCAAATAAAATCCTCAATGGTGAAAAAGTAAGCATGTCCCCATTAAAGCCAATAATAAAATATAAGTGCCCATTATCAACCTCTTCTTTAACCACTGCATGGGAAGTCCCGGCCACTTCAATGATATGACAAAGGCATAAATGTAAATAATTGAAAAGGAAGAAACAAGCTATCCTTGTTTCATAGGGAATATGATTAGGATCACAGGGAAACACAAAAGAACTACAAACAGCTTATTAGAATTGTCAAGACAGTTTAACAAGGTTGCTGGATATAAGATCAATACACAAAAATTCAACTCCATTTCTATACATTAGGCTGAAAGGATTATTGAGAAAGTATTTAAAACCTATCACACATATCACAACAGATATCTACTCAGCTACTATCTGACAACTGTCTCACCCCCTATACAACTGGGACATCAGCAGGCATGTTCACGCAACGTGACTCCATTCCCTAGCCAAAAATGTTTGGGTTGGAAAGGACACCAACTCCAACTGAGTCAGGGATTCAGCACAAGGTCTACAAGACTCCATCTCGGACAGTAGCTGGAAGGGAGATGCTATAAGTTCCAGAGCCAAAGGGCAGCCACATACACAGAGGAGCAAGAAGAATGGGCAGACACCACAGGGAAAGGCTGAGACTGCGCCCCAAAGGAGGAGAAGCCAAAGGCAGGGTTGCCGGTACTCTAGGCTGCTTCCCAGGTCCTGGTCCTCACAAGACCTCCCGGACCTCACGAGATGAGACTTCCAGAACACATCTCTCTCTCTTAAGATATAGTCTCCCTTCTTGCTTGAGCACATTTGTAATGGGTCTCTCTTATTTGCATCCAAAGAATCTTAACTAATTCTTAACAAATTTAGAAGTCAGTCCGGCAAAGCTTATTTTCCTTTTCTTATTTCCTTGATGTGATGGACTGAATCCTTCTGGAGAGCTGTGAACCATCTCAAGGGAGGGTAAAATGAGAAAATGGTAGATTCAAAATTTGGCAAATTGTCCCAGGATGGATTCCAACTCTATCAATTATTCTCTCATATGTCTGGATGTTCTCCATCGCCTATAAAATTTATAATTGCCTTCTTTACGCCCTTAAGAAGTTTGGACTGAGATCTTCAAAGGAATGTTGCCAACAAAGTGGATTGTCCTCGGGTCATTTTAATAATCTCTCTTTTCTGTATCAGTGATGAGGGTCAGTTTTACTGCCTGCTACTCTCCCAACTCATTTTCTTGACAAGATAAGACCTACTAACATAAGATACTCACAAATATGACATGTGAATCTTCTCACCAGGAGATTTTTTTTTCCCGTGACCAGAGGTTAACAACACAACACGGAGACTTGTTTACAAATCGTGGGTTATGTTAAATGAGGGCTAAGTGTAGAGCAGTGATCAACATAGGGCCCAGGGGCCAGAGACAAAGTTGTCATCCCCTCCCCCAAGAAAAAAGCAGGTCCAGAATTCAGGACAAAAGGCTAAGATGAGAAGACCTGAATTATAGCCCTGCGTCCACCTTTCAGGGCTTCCCAGGTAGCTCAGTGGTAAAGAACCTGCCTGCAACACAAGAGACACGGGAGATGCAGGTCCAGTCCCTGGGTGGGGAAGATCCCCTGGAGGAGGACATGGCAACCCACTCCAGTATTCCTGCCTGGAGAACTCCATGGCCAAAGGAACCTGGCGGGAGACAGTCCAAAGGGGTCACAGAGAGTTGGACACGGCTGAGCGACTGACTGAGAGAAATCGCAGCCACCTCCAGTCTTATTTCCTTCATCCACGGGAAACTGTGTAGACAATTACTCCCACTCATAGGACTGTTGGAGGATGAAAGATAGCCACATCTACACAGGCCCTGGCATTTCACCTAGCGTAGACTCAAAGAATGTCAGAGAGACAGAAACAGAAACCTCTTTTAAACAATAAGAAACAATTCCTCTAATCTTGAAACAAGGTTCTTTCAAAGTTGAGAAATAACTAATCATCATAATGCTTTTTTTTTATTGTGCTGTCTTTCTAAATCCCTACAATCACAAAGCGATAGCAGAAATAAGCAGAAACCTAGGTTTTCATCTGGGATTCTTCTTGCAGGCTCTCAATCTGTCCAGAGAAAGGGGTCTTTGATCCATGAAATCAACAGCTCATTGGTTCCCTAGAAAAATTAGGCTGGGGCTGAGCAAAGGTTCTGGCTGATAAAGCTGTCATGGCAACCACTAAGAAGGCTCTTCTGTTGGGGTCAACACTTGGGCCCCAGCCAGTCCCTTCTTAGGAGGTTTGCCAGATACAATCTTGGATCCTTTCTTAGTATGGGCCAAACCTTTTCCACTTTGCTACCCAGTTACTTCATGTTACAGCTTAACTTGCCCCTACCCCACCCACATACGCATTCCTAGCCAACTGGGCCCTTGACCTTCAGACTCGGAATCCACCACAAGCATCACTTGCTCCTCATGCCCAGGCACTAGGCAAGACTTTTTGTGGCTCTGTTTCTTCTTACAAATTAGATGGGGGGACAAAATCATCTCTGCCATATTAGATCCAAGTCAGGCTGACTTACTTATCTGTTTTGAGAGATACATGTCTAGGGGATTGCTGTGAAAAGCTGAGCTTTTAAACAAACATTATCCATTGTGTTCCAGGAAACAGTAGATCTGCAGTGTCCGGGAGGGAGGGAGGACCTCGAATGACTGTCCTTCCTGCAACAGCTTCCCTGCCTGTCTCCCATAGCCTACCTTGTCCGCAGCCCACTTGGCCTCCTAGAGAGCTTTGATCCTTCCTGTGGCTAGGCACTGGCCCACTAAGCTCTTGAATCTTTTTTTTTTTTTTTGGTGGGGGGGCATGCTACATAGCATACTGGATCTTAGTTCCCCGCCCAGGGATGGAACCTGTGTCTGCTGTAGTGGGAGCATGGAATCTTAACCACTGGACCACCAGGGAAGTCCCAGAGCTCTTGAATTTTTGAGTCTAGTTTTTCTACCTTTTCTGGCTCTTGTTTGGCCACCAGCCCTCTTAACTGCCTGCCTCTGGAGACCGGATATCCTCACTGGTCTGCAACACAGCAGGAAACCAGGAATCGCATGCAGGAGTCTGCCACCAGGAGTAGGCTCCCAGCAGAGGGCGGCCAGACTCCTTCAGGAGTGGAGTGAGTGCCTGCACCTCAGCACAGGGACTTTGTGTCATCTCTCTGGGAGTCTCAGAGTTCTGCTTTGCCTATTTCAGGCCTCGGCTGTGTTCCAAGAAACAGTGGATGCCAGATAAACGAGGTGATGGTACATCTCCTGAGGATCCAGTCTTGGGACAGAGCCTACGGAACACCAAGCGAGCTCAGCATCACATGGCGTTTTTTCCCTTTAATTTACAAACACCTGTAATTGTCTCAGTGTCCTCTTGTAGTCTTACAGCGATTCTGTCATTGCCCGGCTGGATTGCATCTCTGAACAGCAAACAGCAGCTCCATGTCTAACATGAAAGGAGCAGTCAACGCGTGTTTGCTGATAACCTCATCATCATGGTGGGTCAGAATCTCCCCTGAGACTTTATCCTGCTCCAGTCTTGTCTGCATATTTCTTTAGGCTGCTTCGGCCAATTTCGCTCTCCCATGGAATTTGGGAACACGCTGAGAGGAAGTGCGGCAGCCAGGGGCAGAGGTGAGAAGGCTTCCAGGGAGAGGCCCTGATGGGACTGGCGGGTGGGGGGCAGGGTGCCTAAAGTCCTGCAGTGGAGTCTGATTTTGACCACTGGCCCAGGGATCCCAGGGAGGGTATCTCCCAGTGCTGGAGGGCACAGTTGCTGGCCGTGGACATCCAGGTACAGATAGTGCTCAAGGGTCAGGGGATACTGTAGAAGTTCTCCATGAAGAATTTTGCTGGGCAGGGTCAAGGTCAGCAGCTGGGCCACAGCTCTGCCCCAGGGGAGTGGGGGTGGGGTGCAGAGTGGGGACCATGCAGCCTATGCTGGCCCCAGGCCTGTCTCTGCAGTCCCTGATGCTATAAAGTCAGATTTGCTGAGAAAATACTTGCCTCCAGAGTCCAAGGCTACCCTTTGAAGAACCCCACCCATGCAGTTCCCACACAGATCAAATGCATCAGGATGGGGTTTAGGGGGGAGCAGAGATAGCTGGGCTGCTTCACTGTAATCACAGCCAGGAAAAAGAAAGACAAGGAGAGTCTTTACTGAAGCCTACCATGCTTCCCAGGTGGGGCAAGTGGTAAAGACTCTCCCTGCAACAGAGGTGATGTAAGAGACACAGGTTCGATCCTGGGTCAGGAAGATACCCTAGAGAAGGAAACGGCAACTCACTCCAGTAGGCTTGCTGGGAAATCTCATGGACAGAAGAGCCTGGTGGGCTACAGTCCATGGGATCGCATCGAGTCAGACACGAGTAAGAGCATTGCAATACTATGCTGTAGGCTTTAAAAGAGAAGGAACCTGAGGCTCCCAGAAGGAAAGCCCAAGGCACAGCGTCCTGACCCTGAGATTTCACCCTTTCCTTGAGGAGCTGCTCCTCCCACCTCCCAGGGTTTCCCCTCCACCAGGCAGCTCCCAAGGGGTACAACGAATTCCAGGGCTCTGTTTCTCACTCCTCACTCAGCTGGTGGTAGGAAATTCGATCTGTGTTTGCTTGGATATGGAGAAAAGAGGCCAATGCAAGTCCAGTGAAACAGCAACAGTCTGAAGACTTGGTTTACCCATCGATCCTTGGAAGGTGAGGAGCTAAGGAAGCAAAAGAACTGGGTCACGTGACTACTCCGAGGGGCGGAGTCTGTTCTCTGAGTTCACGTGCAGGCAGGTAAAGGGTTTTCGTCACTTCCAAACCGGGCTGGTGGATCCTCAGCTTACACACTGAAGCTAGAAGCCGCAGTGCAGACCACGTGTGAGCATGAAGCCCCACCTCTTGGGGACATCAGGGGTGTCCCAGGAATGGACAGTGCCCCCCAGGTCCTGGTCCAGCCCCTTCTGGGTTATAAACCTCACATCATGTTGTCATGATTTTTGTTTAAACAATTATAAATTTTTAGTTAATCAATTAGCTGTGCCGAGCCTAGTTGCAGCACGCAGGATCTCCAGTCTTCCTTCACCTTTATATATTTTTATGCTAATCTTCTTGCTCAACTTAACTCTCACAATTGTTACAAAGGAAAGCTTAGCCTCACTTTATATATGTGAAAAATGAGGCAAAGAGAAAGCAATCACTTTCCCATAGTGTTACTGGCTTCAAAGTCAGTAAATGTGAGTTGAAATATGTTTTGTTTCGTTTTGTTTTGTTTTGTTTTTTGTTTTGTTTTGCAAACAAGACCTCCGTAGACTCATGGGCCACAGAAGCGGTTTTCATTACCATCTCAGCAGCCCCCAGACTCAGCCACACTTCACTCCTGGAGACTTCCTGCCTACAGAAGATGTAGTGTCTGAAAATACAGCTTAAAACAAATAGAAGATGCTCATGCTTTTCTTTCAACAAATATTTGCATATGTACTAAGTGGCTTCACTCATGTCCTACTCTTTTCCACCCTGTGGACTGTAGCCCGCCAGGCTCCTCTGTCCATGGGATTCTCCAGGCAGGAATACTGGAATGGGTTGCCACTTCCTCCTCTAGGGGATCTTCCTGACCCAGGGATTGAACACATGTCTCTTACATCTCCTGCCTTGGCAGGCAGGTTCTTTGCCACTAGTGTCACCTGGGAAGCCCCTTCGATAAATATTATGTATCTACAAACAGTTCTGGGTAAGGTGTTGGGTGGATACGGGGGTGGAGAGGAGAAGGGAAGGAACAAAACTAGAAAACAGGGACCCCCTCCTTCTGTTTCCAAGGAGTTGCTGGGAAACAAAGCCATTGGAGGCAGCAGTGCCCAGGATTACAGAGCTGGCATCTGGCATCTTCCCAGCCTGGAAGAGCAGCCCTCCAGGGTCAGTTTCTTTTCTGTAGTATGGTGGGTGGAGGGGTCATTTCTGCACTGCTGGATGATGCTGGACCATGAAAGAGGAATGACTGGCAGGATCACTGGAAGGGCAGGAACCAGCCCCTGGCAGGGGTCTCACAACACGTCAGGCCACTACAATCCATCATCCCTGGCTGCCTCAGGGGACCCTGACTCCTGACCCTGCTGCACCCTAGCTCCAGCTGTCACTTTATCCTCCTCTTTCTTTCCTGATGGAGCCTGACACCATCCCCACTGGAAAAGCAAGCATGTCCACCGCCACCACCACCATGGGTACAGGGTGCGAGCCTGACTAAGGAAGGTCCCCTTCACCACACGCACATCTTTACTCAGTCCCTGCAAGAGCAGTGAGCAGGCTGCCTCTCACCCCCATCCACAGAGTCCACACAGGACAAACCTCGGGCTGCGCCTGCGGTGAAGGCACAGTCCCTCCTTGCCCGTCCCTGGACCCGGGCTCCGATGCTCTGGGCCCTCCAGAAACTCAACCTCCCCCTTTGTCTTATACAGCAGCCCTTGATCAGCTCTTGACCTCTTCTCATTGTGGCTAAAACGCTTCAACCGCCTCTTCAGGTTCAGAACTGCTGCTTCCAGGCAAATAGTCAGCCAAGTTCTAGATGGAATTGAGGCTCAAGGCCCAAGAGGGGCTCCCTCCTCCCCGCATCCTCCTGCAGTGCCTGCTTCTGGCCCACATGACGATGAGGCAGGGTGGTCCATGGGAGTGGCAGTCCACACAGGACTGTCATCTGGGGCTGAGCTCAGAGGCCACCAGAGCTGATGTCCACAGCTGGGCCATGCTACCAAGTCACAGGTTCAAAACCGCACATCCCTCCCACGTGCTGCCCTCCAAGACCCCACTTGGGTCCCCTTTCTTACCAGCTCTGGGCTCCTGCAGGTGCCTCCACTCTCAGGGTCGTACAGAAAGAGGGCTCTCAGAGTCCCCTCGACTCTCCGAAGATTCTCATTAGGGTTTCTCATACCTCACTGCACAGTCCAGTCTAAGGCCAGTGCCAGGGATGCTCTCAACACGCCCTAAGCGCTTGGCATGTCTCCATCTGCCTCATTTCCAGGGTAGAACCTGTGGGGTCATTTCCTGCATTTTCCCCAAGGGATTGAAACACTGGAGCCGAGCTTGGGTCATCTGGCCCCCACGTTGGCCTTTTCCTATACTGTCAACAACTCACCACCACCAAGTTTCATGACAGGTACTGAGGGCCTCCACGGACCCAGGATTTTACAGGCTCGGTCTGCATCTGTCTGGGGGCATCAGAGAAGATGGACATGCACAGATGACACGGCTAAGGGGTGCGCCCAGAGTCACAAGGGCAGATGGGAATTTCACCTGGCTCCAAAGCCCACTGGCCACATGGTCCTTCCCCAACACGTGCTGTATGTGTAGCCTGTAACCTATAGCCATGCAGACTCTGCTGGACCAGTGGCCCGAGGGGTCCGAGGGCACTCACCATGCCTCCGGTGCATTCGCGACAGTCCTGCAGGCAGCTGACGTTCTCCCAGGTGCTGTAGGCCTTCAGCCCTGCCACCAGCGCCTGCAGCGGGCGACTGCTGACAAGCTCCTTCCCACGGAAGATGTCCTCATCCAGAAGGGTGCTGGCATACCTGCAAGGCAAGCAGAGACCGCTGATGGGTGCAGTGTGTCCCGAGCACGTGTGCTCATCAGGGGTAAGGGTCTCACAATTTCTCTGGGTTTTGGTGTTGGGATGCTCCTAAAATTAGTTTTCCTTTCTCTGAAAAAATTTGTGTAAAATCAGTATGTTTCCTTTTTTCAAGTGTCTAATGGATTTCACAAGTAATGTCAAAGCTATTCAGGTTTCTGCTTCTTTCTGTGTCACTTTCGGTACTACGCATCTTTCAAGAAGCTTGTCTATTTCATATATGCTGTCAGATGTATTGGCATTACATTAACATCACATCAATAATAATGATATTGAATTTTATCCTTTCAATGTCTGTGGGATCTGTACTAAAGTCCTCTCTTTCATTCTAGATATCGGTAACGTGTGTCTATTTTTTTCTGCATCAGTCTAGAAAGATGGTGCCGATGATCCTACATACAGGCCAGCAAAGCAGACACAGACATAAAGAACAGACTTTGGACGCAGTGGGAGCAGGTGAGAGTGGGAGGATTTAAAGGTCCTTCAATTTTATTTATTTATTGAAAGAAAAATAGTTTGGGGCTTGTTTATTCTCTATTATTTGACCATTTCTTATTTCATTTTTTATTATTCTTTGTACTTAATTTGGGTTTAACTTGTTCATCTTTTTAATAGTTTCTTAAAATAGAAATTTATCCCAGTGGTTTTAGACCTTTCTTTTGTGTTGTAAGCATCTAAAGGAATATTTTCTATGAGTACTATTTTAGTTGCATACCACAAATTTTGACAAGCTGTGTTCATCTCCATTCAAAATATTTTCTAATTTCCCTGTGATTTCTACTTTGACCTATGAATGATGTGTGTTATTTGGTTTTAAGAACAGACTTTGGACGCAGGGGAGCAGGTGAGAGTGGGAGGATTTAAAGGTCCTTCAATTTTATTTATTTATTGAAAGAAAAATAGTTTGGGGCTTGTTTATTCTCTATTATTTGACCATTTCTTATTTCATTTTTTATTATTCTTTGTACTTAATTTGGGTTTAACTTGTTCATCTTTTTAATAGTTTCTTAAAATAGAAATTTATCCCAGTGGTTTTAGACCTTTCTTTTGTGTTGTAAGCATCTAAAGGAATATTTTCTATGAGTACTATTTTAGTTGCATACCACAAATTTTGACAAGCTGTGTTCATCTCCATTCAAAATATTTTCTAATTTCCCTGTGATTTCTACTTTGACCTATGAATGATGTGTGTTATTTGGTTTCCTTGTATTCAGGAAGGAATATTTTCAGGATATTTTTCTGTTATTAACGGTAGCTTAATTTCATTATAACCAGAGAATACACTTTATACCGTGTCAGTCATTCTAAATCAACATGGTCTGTCTTGACACATGATTACATGCCCTTGAGAAGAGTGGGTATTCTGCTCATGCTCAACAGTGATTGACAAACACCACTGGGTCTGTCAGTAATGCTCCTCATATGATTTACAGCATCACCGTTCTTCTGTCTGTTTCATCGATTACCCAGAGAGAAGGGCTGATATCTGCAACTATACATAAGGATTTGCTCATTTTCCCTTTCAGTGCTTTCCACTTTTGCTTCCTGTATTTTGATGCCATTTTGTGGAATCCGTACACATTTAGACTGTTACATCTTCTTGATGTGTAGACTCTTTAATCATCATGAAGCGATCTTCTTTACCTCTGGTAATGTTCCTTTTTTTGAGGTCTGCTTTATCCAATATTAGTAAATCCACTTCAGCTCTTTTATGGTTAATGTTTGCAGGTGTAAATTTTTTATTCTCATACTTGTAGCCTATTTGTCTTTAATTTTAAGTGAGTTTCCTGTAGAAAGCATCTGCTGCTGCTGCTAAGTCACTTCAGTCGTGTCCAACTCTGTGCGACCCCGTAGACGGCAGCCCACCAGGCTCCCCCGTCCCTGGGATTCTCCAAGCAAGAACACTGGAGTGGGTTGCCATTTCCTTCTCCAAGAAAGTATCTAGTTCAGTCTTAATATATCACATCTGACAATCTGAACACAGGAGTGTTTAAATCATTTAAATCAATGTAATTACTAACATGACAATTTAAAACTGCTGCCTCACAAGTTTTCCCCTGTTTATCCCATATGTTCTTTTCCCTCTGCTCTAGTCTTCTTTTGATTAACTGAATAATCTTTAGTATTTCAGTTTTAGATTTTAAACTGTTACTCATTTTTTCAGCAATTTTTCTATGGCCTAAAACATGCTACTTTAACTTATGACATTTTCCCCTCAAATAGTGTTATACCACTTCAAGGATAATATAGGACCCTTGTAATAATACAATACATAATTCCTTTTCATTCTCCCACCCATTATGTCACTGCTGAGACAAAAATATGTTCTATATATGTTACAAACTTCATTGCTATTTTTGCTTTAAACAGTTTCTTTCTTTCTTTATCAACGTTCAGTTCAGCTCAGTTGCTCAGTCGTGACCAACTCTTTGTGACCCCGTGAATCGCAGCACGCCAGGCCTCCCTGTCCATCACCATCTCCTGGAGTTCATTCAGACTCACGTCCATCAAGTCTGTGATGCCATCCAGCCATCTCAGCCTCGGTCGTCCCCTTCTCCTCCTGCCCCCAATCCTTCCCAGCATCAGAGTCTTTTCCAATGAGTTAACTCTTCACATGAGGCGGCCAAACTACTGGAGTTTCAGCTTTAGCATCATTCCTTCCAAAGAAATCCCAGGGACATGGAAGCCGGGCGTGCTGCATTCCATGGGATTGCAAAAAGTCGGATACAACTGGGCAACTGAACAACAACAAACGGATATGTAATGGTAATCCTCATGTTTTGAATTTGCATTTCTCGGATAACTAACGATCACAAAACTTTTTTTTATGGTCTATTGTCTGACCCTATCTTCTTTCACTGGTCTTCCTGGGTGACTCAGTGGTAAGCAATGAAGGAGATGCAGGTCTGATTCTGGTTTGGGAAGATCCCCTGAAGAAGGAAATGGTTACCCACTCCAGTATTATCGCCTGGAGAATCCCATGGACAGAGGAGCCTGGTGGGCTACAGTCTGGCGGGGGGGGGGGAGGGTTGCAAAAGAGTCAGACACAACTGAGCGACTAACATTGTGTATGTGTGCCTTACAGTGCTGTGTTAGTTTCTACTGTACAGTAAAGTGAATTAGCTATACATATAAATGTATCCCCTTTCTTGAGGGATTTCCTTCCTGTTCCGGTCACCACAGAACATTGAGTAGACCTCTCTGTGCTATACAGTGATCCCTGGGTGGAGATGATTCCCTGGAAAAGGGAATGGCCATCCACTCCAGTATTCTTGCCTAGGAAATCCCACGGACAGAGGAGCCTGGCAGGCTGCAGTCCACAGGGTCACAGAGTCACACAGGACTGAGTAACTGAGCACACTGTACTTGCTTATGAGCAATGTGCATGTCAGTGCCCAGAGCGGGTGGGTAGCACTCTAACCCTAGGCTGGGGTGCAGTCACCCAGCCCTGGGCTGTGGCTGCAGTGCAAGGACTCTCAGAGAACCTCAGCACTGGCCATTTAAAAAACTGTACCTGATTCCCCTCTGACCTCCCTAAACACACATACACACACACACACACACACACACACACACACCCCTGGATGTTCCCCAGGGTGGAAACGGGTGGGAAATAGATTGACTAAGAAAAGGAAGAATCACTGAGGCTCTCTTAGAAGAGATTTGGTAAGATTTCTTGGCAATATTAACATAGATTTTTTTTTAGTGGGGAAGAGGAGGCTCAAGAGGGAGGGGATACGTGTGTGTGTGTGTGTGTGTGTGTGTGTATAATTACGACTGTTTCTCATTGTTGTACACCAAAAACCAACACAACAATGCAAAGCAATTTTCCTCCAATTAAAAAACTGAAAATACATGTAAAGAGCCAACTCATTGGAAAAGACCATGATGCGGGGAAAATTGAAGGCAGGAGAAGAAGGGGATTACAGAGGATGAGGTGGCTGGATGGCATCACTGATTCAATGGACAAGTTTGAGAAGCTCCAGAAGACTGTGAAGGACAGGGAAGCCTGGCAGGCTGCAGTCCATGGGGTCACAAAGAATTGGATATGACTGAATGACTGAACAACAAAAATGAAAAGAAGAAATAAATTTAAAAAATTTTTAAAGAAAAGGAATTTTAAGTAATGAGATGAACACTGAGAGGACATGAGCCCTACTGAGGAAGAATGACCAACTGCCAGACACAGCGGTTCCCCTAGTGGCACTTAGAAAGTCAAGAAACACCTGGAGTAACAGGCAAACTTGGCCTTGGAGTACAGAATGAAGCAGGACATAGGTTCATAGAGTATTGCCAAGAGAACACACTGGTCATAGCAAACACCCTTTTCCAACAACACAAGAGAAGACTCTACACATGGACATCACAAGAAGTTCAACATCGAAATCACACTGATTATATTCTTTGCAGCCAAAGATGGAGAAGCTCTAAACAGTCAGCAAAAACAAGACCAGGAGCTGACTGTGGCTCAGATCATGAATCCTTATTGCCAAATTCAGACTTAAATTGAAGAAAGTAGGAAAAACCACTAGACCGTTAAGGTATGACCTAAATCAAATCCCTTATGATTATACAGTGGAAGTGAGAAATAGATTTAAGGGACTAGATCTGATAGACAGAGTGCCTGATGAACTATGGATGGAGGTTGGTGACATTCGACAGGAGACAGGGATCAGGACCATCCCCAAGAAAAAGAAATGCAAAAAGGCAAAATGGCTGTCTGAAGAGGCCTTACAAATAGCTGTGAAAAGAAGTGAAAAGCAAAGGAGAAAAGGAAAGATATAAGCATCTGAATGAAGAGTTCCAAAGAATAGCAAGGAGATAAGAAAGCCTTCCTCGGCGACCAATGCAAAGAAATAGAGGAAAACAACAGAATGGGAAAGACTAGAGATCTCTTCAAAAAAATTAGAGATACCAAAGGAACATTTTATGCAAAGATGGACTCAATAAATGATAGTAATGGTATGGACCTAACAGAAGCAGAGGATATTAAGAAGAGGTGGCAAGAATACACAGAAGAACTGTACAAAAAAGATCTTCACAACCCAGATAATCACAATGGTGTGATCACTCACCTAGAGCCAGACATCCTGGAATGTGAAATCAAGTGGGCCATAGGAAGCATCACTACGAACAAAGCTAGTGGAGGTGATGAATTCCAGTTGAGCTGTTTCAAATCCTAAAATATGATGCTTTAAAACTGCTGTAATCAATATGCCAGCAAATTTGGAAAACTCAGCAGTGGCCACAGGACTGGAAAAGGTCAGTTTTCATTCCAATCCCAAAGAAAGGCAATGCCGAAGAATGCTCAAACTACCACACAATTGCACTTATCTCACACGCTAGTAAAGTAATGCTCAAAATTCTCCAAGCCAGGCTTCAGCAATATGTGAACCATGAAAGTCCAGATGTTCAAACTGGTTTTAGAAAAGGCAGAGGAACCAGAGATCAAATTGCCAACATCCGCTGGATCATGGAAAAAGCAAGAGAGTTCCAGAAAAACATCTATTTCTGCTTTGTTGACTATGCCAAAGCCTTTGACTGTGTGAATCACAATAAACTGTGGAAAATTCTGAAAGAAATGGGAATACCAGACCACCTAACCTGCCTCTTGAGAAACCTATATGCAGGTCAGGAAGCAACAGTTAGAACTGGACATGCAACAACAGACTGGTTCCAAATAGGAAAAGGAGTATGTCAAGGCTGTATACTGTCACCCTGATTATTTAAGTTCTATGCAGAGTACACCATGAGAAACATTGAGCTGGAAGAAGCACAAGCTGGAATCAAGATTGCCAGAAGAAATATCAATAATCTCAGATATGCAGATGACATCACCCTTGTGGCAGAAAGTGAAGAGGAGCTAAAAAGTCTCTTGATGAAAGTGAAAGAGGAGAGTGAAAAAGTTGGCTTAAAGCTCAACATTCAGAAAATGAAGATTATGGCATCTGGTCCCATCACTTCATGGGAGATAGATGGGGAAACAGTGGCTGACTTTTTTTTCTGGGCTCCAAAATCACTGCAGATGGTGATTGCAGCCATGAAATTAAAAGACACTTACTCCTTGGAAGAAAATCTATGACCAACCTAGACAGCATATTAAAAAGCAGAGACATTACTTTGACAACAAAGGTCCATCTAGTCAAGGCTATGGTTTTTCCAGTGGTCATGTATGGATGTGAGAGTTGGACTGTGAAGAAAGCTGAGTGCTGAATAATCGATGCTTTTGAACTGTGGTATTAGACTCCTGAGAGTCTCTTGGACTGCCAGGAGATCCAACCAGTCCATCCTAAAGGAGATCAGTCCTAGGTGTTCATTGAAAGTACTGATACTGAAGCTGAAACTGCAATACTCTGGCCATGTCATGGGAAGAACTGACTCATTTGAAAAGACCCTGATGCTGGGAAAGACTGAGGGCAGGAGGAGAAGGTGATGACAGAGCATGAGATGGTTGGATGGCACCACTGACTCAATGGACATCGGTTTGGGTGGACTCTGGGAGTTGGTGATGGACAGGGAGCCTGGTGTGCCCCCAGTTCATGGGGTCACAAAGAGTTAGACATGACTGAGTGACGAACTAAACTGAACTGAGTGGCACTTATCCATTGTCAGACTCTCACGTCTACTTGCCAAGGAGCTCTGAGAAACCCTTCTGTGTTCAGGATATGTAAGAGTCCAAGGGGCTCATGTCTTAAGAACGTCTGATATAAGAAACTTGGAGGGGCCCAGAAGATAAATTAGGGAATAGAGATCCTGTGGCAAAAAACATTCCACATCTCCAAACCTGTTTATTTAACAGGAATCCCTCTAGAAACATGAAGTATTTGTTTACGAGTTAGGTCCACTTGAAGTGTTGGAAACCACTATTGAGCAAGACTCAGGAGAAGTGCAGATTGAGCATCTCTAAAACTGTTAAGGCAGCAAGAGGGCAGGATTCCGTTTACAAAAATCTGTGTTACATAAAAGTAAGCAAGACATTTTGGCAATAAGATTTCAGGATTATATTAAAAATGCAGTTCAGCAGTATCATAAACAGTAGTATACATGTTATATAATATACTATATGTAGTATTTGATTTATAGTTATAGATAGCCTTCATTTAGTGGAGGAATTCTAAGAAGCTTAACTTCCCTGAAACTCCATTTGTTTATAAGGACAGAACTATGGTGAATTTCTCTTTTTAAAAAATATTTATCTCTTTATTTGGCTATGTCGGGTCTTACCTGTGGCATGCAGGAGCTTTAGTTGTGGCAAGCGGGATCTAGTTCCCTGAACAGAGATGGAACCCGCGACCCCTGCATTGGAAGAATAGAGTCTTAGGCACTGGACCGCCAGGAATGCTCCCTTGGGTGATTTTCTGAGACTATGAAGAATCATTTCATCCATTTATTTATTCAAAAATATTAATGAAATCTTACTTTATGCCAGGCACAGTTTTAGGTAGGTGCTATGGAGACATCCATTAAAAACAAGGACAGAAACTTGACCAGTTGTCACAAGACATTAAATGAGTTTGCTCCACGTGAAAATCTTAGGACAGGGCCTGGTACATGACAGGCAATTGAATATATGCCAAGCTGTCATCTTCATTTTATTTTGCAGGTCTTGGGCAAAATGAGAAGGCCTGGATTCAGTATAGAGACAGGATCATTGGACTTCCTTGGTGGTCCAGTGCTTAAGACTTCACCTCCCAAAGCAGTGGGTGTGGGTTCAGTCACTGGTTACGGAGATAAGATCCTACATGCCTCACAGTGCAAATACTGAAACACAAAATAGAAGGAATATTATGAAAAAAACTTTAAGGCTTGAAAAAACAAGTGATCCACCTTGAAAAAAAAAATACAGCAACACAATGGTGAAGTGGTCCCTCCTGGGCTGGAACGCAGCCTGGACTGCTGAGCTACCGATGTGGGCTGGAATAAATAACAGGAGAGACAAACCTAAAATGCTCCTATTGCCTGGCACTTCACACACACTGAGCTTTTTAAGCAGTTGTCGGAGACATTCTAAGCTAGGAAATTCATTTTTGTGGCAAACCCCACTAGATGATTCCAAGGAGAGACTTCAACAACCTGCCCTGGCCAATAGGCCCTGGATGCCATCCTCACAACGTATAACTTCTGCTTCAAAAACCATCAAAATATTTAATAGCAAAGCTCCAAACAGCCTCATGGCCAAGAGTGATGTAATCACACAAGATAATTTCATTCAGTTGAGTTGAAGTACCCCGTGCAGAAAGTCAAGCAACTCATGGCTGTGGCGATGCCAAATTAAGGACCCACAATTCCTATACTCAAAGAATTCCTGATGGTAAACCAAGAGTCACAGCGCAGTAAAGGAGGCCAGGGGGCTGCTCCAAGAGGCCTATTCCAGGAGAGTGGGAGCAGTTACAGATTTGATTTTCTTGGGCTCTAAAATCACTGTGGATAGCAACTGCAACCATGAAATTAAAAGATGCTTGCTCTTTGGAAAGAAGGCTATGACAAACCTAGATAGCATCTTAAAAAGCAGAGATATCACTTTGCCAACAGAAAGGCTTTCCCAGTAGTCACGTATAAATGTGAGAGTTGGATCATAAGGAAGGCTGAGTGCCAAAGAATTGATGCTTTTGAACTGTGGTGCTGGTGAAGGCTCTTGAGAATCCCTCGGATAACAAGGAGATCAAACCAGTCAATCCTAAAGGAAATCAACCCTGAACATTCATTGGAAGAATGGATGCTGAAGTTCCAATACTTTGGCCACCTGATGCAAAGAGCCAACTCATTGGAAAAGACCCTGATGCTGGGAAAGATTGAGGGCAAGAGGAGAGGGGGGACAACAGAGGATGAGGTGGTTAGATAGCATCACCAACTCAATGGACAGGAATCTGAGCAAACTCCAGGAGGAGTCTGTCATCAGTGGAGGACAGAGGAGCCTGGCGTGCTGCAGTCCATGAAGTCTCAAAGAGTCAGACATGACTTAGTGACTGAATAACAACAAATTCCAGGAGGGGCTCAGGGAAGGTGAGCTAGGGCACATGACAACCTGCACTGTGTCTTGAAGGGTGACTGTGAGCTACCAGGTGATGGGAGGCAAAGACGTGAGAGGTGAGTGGTGGGACGAGGGCGGAGGCTGCTGGTAAGGAAGGCTGAAGCAGAAAACAGGCTGACCCAGGCCTGGGTGAAGGACTGAAGAGGCAACAGGTGGGTTGGGGGTGTTAGAGGCCAGGCAGGTGAAGGTGCCCCAGGCGCCACATGAGGGAGCAAGTTTCTTCTGGTGCAGAAGACAGAGAGAGCTCATGGGAGGGTCCCAGGAGGCAGGTAAGAATTCAGATTTCATCTCAGGTATGGAGCTTATGGAGAATGGATTTGACCGGGGCCAGGCTGGACGTGGGGTGCACAGAGGCAAGAGAGGGAGCTGGCAAGATGTTGGAGACAGTGAGCTGTAAGTGATTTCACAGTAGAAGGAAAAGTCACCAGAATATGATAACTGGCAGGAGGAGTGTGGAAAGTCTGAGATGTCTTGGGGTCGTGGCCACACAGCAGCTAACAGTTATGGGCATGCATTCCCACCACATGGGCTCCCCTGTGGCTCAGCAGTGAAGAACCTGCCTGTCACTGCAGGAGACTCGGGTTCAGTCCCTGAGTTGGGAAGAGCCCCTGGAGGAGGGCAGGGCAACTCACTCCATTAATCTTGCCTGGGAAATTCCATGGACAGAGGAGTCTGGTGGGCTACAATCCATGGGGTCTCAATGAGTCAGACACGACTTAGCAACTAAACACCAACAGAAACTTCCCATCACAATCGCTAATTACTGTCATAGTGAGTGAGAACACAGAGGTTCAGTAAGGCCTGGACACCAGGAGCCCACGGCCACAGCCCTGAGCCAGGATGCATGGAAGACACTGGAGCCCCAGCATGGGAAGGGCCCCCGCCGAGGATAAAAAGTGACCCAAGGATGGGCAGGCACAGCCACAGGGAAATGGGCCACCTGTTTACCTGGCCATGGGACCACCTCAGCAGGGCTATGACGGTTCTGTTGGCTCTCAAGTCCTCAGGCCTAGAGAGGGACCTGCCACACATCAGGGGAGGAGGGGGAGAGGAGGGAGGAAGACCTGGCAGACTCCTCAGGGGCCCCCATCACCTGGTTCAGACACCCCCATTGAGCCAGCCCACTCCCCACTGAGTCGGCTCTAAGCAGCCAGGTGGGAGACGCAGCCTGCCTCTTCTAGGGCAGGCAAGTGTCAAAGGACATCCGGTTCTGTCCCCTCCTTGTCAAGGCCAAGAGGACATGAGTGGAGTGGGCTGGGGGACAGGGTGCTTGCTAAGACCCAAGCAGGCCCACCCCATCTCCAGACTTGCAGAGGCAATGGGCAAGGAGAAGGATCTGGGAACCAGATCCGCTTACCAACCCACTACTGTCAAAACCCAGATGAAGCAGCAAAGCTCCATGTGGCAGGGACCATGTCTGACTCCAGCAAGACTGCCAGATTCAACAGAGAAGCAGAGCACGCCCAGGAAAATCTGAATTTCAGATAAACAGTGCTTAATCTTTGGTTTAACAGCATGCTCCCTGTTGCAGTCCTGCGGACACGCTAAGACTACAAAACTGTGCATCTGAAACTCAAGAGTCAACTGGGAGACCGAAATCTACCTGGCAGCCCTACTAGCAAGCGGCCGTACAACCGCTGAAGACATGGACACCTGTGATGCGCCCTGCAAGAAGCTGTCCCATTTCACTTCCATGACCTGCATTTTACTGGGACGTGAAGCTCTGACTGTTTGCACTTTGATTACATTAGATGGGAAGAGAGCAGGGCTGCTGAGCCTGGCTGGAGGGGTGTTTTCCCTGATCACCTAACTCCAGCCACATACACCCACAGGTCTGGACCCTCACAACTGTTTCTCTATACTTGAATGGAACCCAATGCATTGAACAAACGTCTAACTCATCCAACCTCAGGTTACCCAGACCCTGAAACTGAAGTCAGTTGACTGGTAGAACTGTGCCCACAGGAACTGGAAGAAGGAACCTGTAACCAAGTTTTGAGAACCTTCGTTTTTAAAAAGCAGGGTATTTGGGGAGACTTCCCTAATGGTCCAGTGGTTAAGACTTCACGCTCACAATGCAGGGCACTCAGGTTCAATCCCTTATGAGGGAGGTAGATTCTAGGTGGTTCAGTGGTAAAGAATGCACCTGCCAAGGCAGGAGCTGTGGGTTCGATCCCTGGGTCAAGAAGATCCCTTAGAGGAGGAAATGGCAACCCATTCTAGTATGCTTGTTCGGAAAATCCCATGGACAGAGGAGCCTGGGGGGTTACAATCCCTGGTGTCACAAAGAGTCGGACATGACTGAGCATGCCTGCACACACCCTGCAGCTCAGACCTGGTGCAGCCAAACTTAAAAAAAAATTTTTTTTAAGTAGGGTGTTGGGGAGAGGTACTTAGCATTAAATTTTGTCATGTAACAACCAACTACATTAAACTATTTCCTTACCAGGAGGAGAAGCAATAGGGTTGGTAAATGAGAGAGAAACAGGAAAGCCAGACTTTGTCAGAGGAACGCCACCTTCTTTTCAGCATTGTTTTAAAACACAGACAATCTCTCCCCACAGTTGCGGCACTTTGTCCTGGGGATTCCTTTAACCAGATTTTCAGTGGGTCCATCTCCTCTGCTACTAGAGGACAGAGAGAAGAAAACAAGGCAGGGAACAACAGAGCCACGCTGGGGACACGGAACTGGACCAGAGGCCACTGAGGGCCCGAGGAGGTAAAGGTCATGAAAACCAGGGAGGTCCTAGGGCCAATTCCCACTCCAGTACTCTTGACCGGAAAATCCCATGGGCGGAGGAGCCTGGTAGGCTGCAGTCCATGGGGTCGTGAAGAGTCAGACATGACTGAGCGACTGCACTTTCACCTTTCACTTTCATGCCTTGGAGAAGGAAATGGCAACCCAATCCAGTGTTCTTGCCTGGAGAATCTCAGGGATGGCGGAGCCTGCTGGGCTGCTGTCTATGGGTTCGCACAGAATTGGACACAACTGAAGCGACTTAGCAGCAGCAGCAGCACGGGCGATTAGACTGACTGATGTGTCCTGTTCAACACTGCCTCACTCATGCCTAACACATGGTCCTGTAATTTTTCTATTTACCAGTTAATTTTCATTTATTGGGGCTTCCCTGCTGGCTCAGATGGTAAAGAATCAGCCTGCAATGTAGGAGACCCACGTTCGACCCCTGGGTCAGGAAGATCCTCTGGAGAAAGGAAGGGCAACCCACTTCTAGTCTTCTTGCCTGGAGAATTCCAGGGACAGAGGACCCTGATGGGCTGCAGTCCGTGGGGTCACAAAGTGTCAGATATGACTGAGCAACTAACACTCTCACTTTTACTTTTTCACTTTCATTTATTACCTCTCGATTCTCCCTTGAAACCTAAAACTGTGATCTCTGTTTCTCTGATGTTGGCCTTTGAGGAGTGTCTCTCTAAAAATTGAGGGAAATTTTAAACTTTAGTAATAGTGGCAACACAGTTCTTATAAAATCAAGGTATATGGTGTTTATTCAGCCATAAAAAGGAATGAAATTGAATCAGCTGTAGTGGTGATGGACCTAGAAACAGTCATACAGAATGAAGTAAATTAGAAGGAGAAGAACAAGGATAGTATATCAGCGCATATATGGGGAATCTAGAAAAATGGTGCAAATGAACTTATTTCTAGGGCAGGAATAGAGACACAAACATAAAGAACAGATATGTGGACACAGGGGCAAGGAGAGGGTGGAAAAAATTGGGCAATTAGGATTGACATACCTACATACACTACTGTGTGTAAAATAGAGAGCTGGTAGGAACTTGCTATAAGGGAGCTTGCTATACAGGGAGCTCAGTTCGGTGCTCTGTGGTGACCTAGACGTGCAGGATGAGGGGAAGGGGAAATCCAAAGGGACGGGACATATATGTACTTACAGGTGATTCACTTCATTGTAGAGCAGAGACTAACACAACATTGTGAAAGCAACTATACCCCAAATTAAAATAAAGTATAACTATTATTTTTACAATAAATAAATAATAAAGATGGAGCTGAAGAAAAAAGAAATATGTAGATACATATAACACTCTTGTTATATATAAAGATGGGTGTTTATATGTATATATATAAACTTATATACACATGCATATAAATATGTATTTGTGCACATATATATATATATATATATGTAAACTTATCAATGTGGACTATATAGTACCTATTTGTTATGTGGTCCAGTAACTTCTTTTGTCATGGATTTGTCAGTTGTAGATTAAGAATTTATAGACATCTTTCCCTCTTCATAATATCACAAATCCCACTGGGCAAAAAATTCAAAGGAAAAATTTTGTTTGTCTTTGGCATGCATGCAAAACATTGTTAGGTTTCATTGTCAAGCTATTTTGATCCACCCATAAATGTTCATGATAACTTAATACTGCTGCTTCTTAACTATTAGTGAAAATTATTTCCAGGTCATGCTAGGAAATTCCCTTTAAAAGTTCCTTCAATTCTCAGCTCTGGCTGCTCATAAGGAACTTAAGAGCATAACAACTCTGGATTCCTTAGGATGCTCCCTACATCAGGTGAATCTGAATCATGGGAGTAGGTACAGAGAGTCTGTAGTTTTTAAAAAGCACATCAGAGAATCACTGAAAACCAACCTTTGTGTCAAGAATTATCTGGCTCAGTTGAAGCATGTAAGGAAGTGTAAGAGCTAAAGGGGTATGTGAGGTCTTTGAACTGTGCTGTTGGAGAAGACTCTTGAGAGTTCTTTAGACTGCAAGGAAAGCAAGCCACTCAATCCTAAAGGATATCAACTCTGAATATTCATTGGAAGGACTGATGCTACAGCTGAAGCTCCAATACATTACCCACCTGATTCAAAGACCCAGCTCACTGGAAAAGACCCTGATGCTGAGAAAGACTGAGGGCAGGAGGAGAAGGGGACAATAGAGGATGAGACGGTTGGATGGCATCATTGACTCACAGACATGAGTTTGAGCAAACTCCAGGAGACAGTGATAGAATGAGAAGGAAGCCTGGCGTGCTGCAGTCCATGGGGTCACAAAGAAGTCAGACATGACTGAGTGACTGAACAAGAACATTTTGTAGAGAGCAACAATTTCAGATGACATCAATAAGGCTAAAAGAAATGTCACAGGGCTAAGATATAAAAGGACATCAGAGACTTTTGATACCTTAGTAATAGCAAGAAAGTGGATAAAATAAAAATCATATTTTCCCAAAGTGCTGTCAAAGAACAAAAGCTTCAAGGAGCCTTGATGAACAGAATTCCAGGGAGGGATCAGTACTTTTTAGTAGATTGGACACTGTATACAAAAGAATCAGAAAACTTGAAGACAGATTCATGGAGATTATCCAAATTGAAGTATATTTAAAAAAAAGAACTAACTTCAGTGACATGTAGGACAATATGAAGCAGGTTAACATCTGTGTAGAGGGAAAGAAAGAAAGAGGCAGAAGAAAAATTTAAAGAAATAATGGCCAAAATATTTCCAAATTTGATGAGAAACTTCAAACCACAGATCCCAGAGGCTCAACAAACTCCAAACAGCACAGACATACAAAACCACAAAATCACACCTAGGCCAACATAATCAAACCCTGAAAATCAAAGAACAAGAGAAACTCCTAAAAGCAATTAAAGTAGGAATATACTGCGAATACAGGGAAACAGAAAAATGCTGGCTGTTTTTTCATGTGAATCAAGAAATCAAGAAGCTTATAGAACATAGAGGGGTGGGATGGTGGGGTGTGAGCAAGGCTCAAGAAGGAAGGGAAATATGTAGACATAGGGCTGATTCATGCTGTTGTACAGCAGAATCTAACACAACATTGTAAAGCAATTGTATGTCAACTTAAATACATAAAATGGAAAAAAATAAGCCTATACAGTGACACTGTTAAGATGCTCAAAGAAAAATAAACTATCAACCCAGAATTCTGGGTATGCTGCTAATGTCTTTTTTTTTTTTTAAAGGAGAAATAAAGACTTTAAAAAAAAAAAGGGGGGGGGGTGAATTCATTGCTAGCAGACCTATTTTACAAGAAATGTTAGAAATTCTTCAGGCAGAACAAATATGGTATCAATTAGAAATTTGGATCTACACAAGTAAATTAACAATGTTGGCAACTGAATAAAGAGAGGTAAAAAAAGTTGTTTTACTTATTTTTAATTGATCTAAAACAGTAGCAATGCACTGCATATTTGCAGCATATTTTAAAGTAAATTATGTGACAACAATAGCAGGAAAAGGATGCAAGGGAGGAACTGGGAATACCCTGTTTAAGGTCCTTACACTACAGGGGAGGCAAGATAATAGTTTAATGTAGATTCTAATTCACTAAAGATGTGTACTATAAACCCTGGGTCAGCAATTATAATATTTTCAAAAGAAGTATAAATAATGTCAATCAAAGAGATAAAATGGAATAATAAGCAATATTCATTCAATCTAAGAGCAGGCAGAAAAAAGGGAAAAGTAACCAAAAAAACAGATGGAAAAAATAAAAAGCAGCTGTCTACTAACCCAAATATATCAACAATCACTTTAAATGCAATTGGTCTAAACACAAT